>NBIV01000253.1:0-113117 GCA_003194525.1 Gracilariopsis chorda
ACCTCCCTCTTCTCCGCTTTATCCAACAACGCCAGTAGCTCCTCATCATTCACGTCTTCGCTAGACATGGCTACTACACGCCCCACCACAACGGCGCTCCCGTTCCTAACCAACCACCAAGCGAGCACTCCCAGGTACTTATCCAACCGCATTTTTTCACTCGCCCGTTTCGCGCCATTTCCCACCGAGTCGTGTCCCACCAATAATCTGAAACGAAAAAATTTAGAACGACATTAGTTTAACACTTCCTTCAGTTTACAACTCTATCACACTAACTTAGGTATGTACAGGTAGAACTACGAACGTGTCTAAAGAAATGGTTCAAAACGAGAACCAACAGGCCTACAGTGCTCTCCTAGATTCGCAACATAACCTTCGAAAATGGTACTCCAAGTCCATATCCACAGCCATACCCAAAAGAAGCAGCACGAAAAAGATAGTGTTCTCCCACTACAGGCGCGAGTCCCCTTACCTTGTGCAAAGAAGTATCGCTCAGGAACGTGAAAATCAAGTAGGTAAACACAACAGGGAACACCTTCCGATATAGAGCCTCATAGTAGCCACACCATCTCTAAACCCAAGCACCTTATTCAAACCACCGTATACGGTCCTGCACACATCCAAAATCAGCCCAACACTACCTCTCTGCACATATGGGAGCTCTCTCTCATGTTAATGCTGTCCCTAGTCACAAAAAACATCGTTAGCCGTTCAACCACATACGACATACCCCCAAACATGAAACCACCAGTGAAAAATGCAAGAGCACCAGTCCTAAGTTCCATTCCAATCGAAATTGGCGCTTCCAAGAAGTGATAGCCAACAAAAATACAAACATTCAACGGCAAAAGACCTGCCATCGTGAATCCAAGTAGTCTGTTTCGAATCACAGAAATCCGTGCCATTCGCTGGCTGTCCCGCAAAGGTACGTATGCCAATGAACCAAAATGCCTTCCATGCAATGCAAACACCATATCGAAGATAAACAAATGCAAAACAGTCTCCAGAATTACCACAATCAACATCTTCGGAGACATTCGAACATCCCTACCACATAATGCATCAAAAGCGGTTTCAATACCCCATAAAGAGCACCAATGGCTAATGAAAACAGAAACGCATATGCGCACCAAGCCCATGCTTTTCGCTTTTCCTCGCGTAGTCGGCATTTCTATGTCAGGCCTTCGCAGCGAAGCGGATTTCCTGGACAATGCTTCTTCGTCTTCGTAGAACTCTTATTCCGGCGAGAACCACGCTGCAATCTTGAAGCGTTCGCGTGATCAAGTTGTCGTGGCACCCAGTCGCGTAAGATGCTCTCGTGATCACGTCTGCTCGGTTCAGGCGACGTGAGCATCTATACTTTTGAAATACATGGTATTGAAGACGTTTCCTGACAACCATTAAGTTCATTTAGGCGGCGCTGCAATGCACCTGTAATGATTTTGCATTGGTATTCGAAGTTTGTTTTGGGGGTGGAGGTCCGTGGACCGGAGTGTCGTGGCGCTTCATCAGGCGCCTGATGAAGCGCCACGACACTCCGGTCCACGGACCTCCACCACGTGGCGGCCAGCAGTTCCGAAAATCAAAAAATTAGTTTAAAATTAGTGTCTGGAATGAACGGACATCTGCGGTACGACCTAGTAGGTCATGGGCGGAAGATGCATGGTTCATTTTACACTAATTTTTTGATTTTCTGAACAGCTGGGTGGGGATAATGAGGTCGAAGAGGTGGTGGAGAGTGTGGCTGCTCCAAGAGCTACTACTGGTCTGCAGACAACGACATTGTCTCAGAGACTGACGTACAGCGTGAAGGAGACTGGTGTTCAACCTCCACCGTATCCGAAGACTTTAGATCAGTTGATGTCGTACGAGTACTGTGAGAGGCAGATGTCCCGCAGCTTCCGTCTTCACAACTGCAGTTTCCAAGACCTTGTCGAAGTCGACGACAACAAGTCCGGGGACAGCGAACTATCCATTGAAGGAAGGGTACAGTTCGTGCTTTCGGATCCCCCATATGGGACTCGTGCGGAGCGTAATCGGGAGAACAGTGGTCATGATGTTCTCACCGAGAAGACCATGGCCCGGGCAGGGAAAAGAATTTCAAAGTTGCTACGTCCCGGTGGGCATGTTATATTGTTCTGCTCGTGGGATCAGATACAGAAGTGGCGGGAGGTGCTGCGGAGTGTTACGTACACAGATGACTCTGGCACAACTCGTTTTTCTTTTGTCGTGGACGAACAACCCCTCCAGTTCGTACGATCCATGGGGAACTCGATGGGTAATCCGGGAAGGCGGAGCTGTCGGCTGTACCAGACGTCAGAGTATGCCGTACATGCAGTGCGCTCTGGGGTCCCGTATTCCCAACAGCACAGAATGGTGAACTATGAGAACTTTAATTTTATCCCTTCACGCTACCCGGCATATCACGCAATCATAGACCAGGTGCCGCCTATGTCTTATGGCGAAACTCTGCTATGGAATGTGACAAACTCGGAGAGAATCACTACGAGGAAAAAGGTGCGACCGGAACAGAAGTGTAGGGCATTGCTGAAGGAACTCATTTGCAGGTTTAGTCAGCCAGGAGACCTAGTGGTTGACCTCTTTGCGGGGACGTTCTCTACAGCGATGGCATGCATGGAACTGCCGAAGCACCGGATATTTGTAGGATGTGAAGACGATAAAGCTTGCTTTGAACACGCAAAGCATGCTGCTATTGTTCGTTTTGCTTCTATAATCCGGGAGGGAAACACCAATCTTGAGAAGAACCAAGAGCTCAGGAAGATGGCCCATACTGTTGTCATCGCATTTCCAATGGGCAGATTGAGGCATACCTTGTCATGGAAGGCAGTCAATGGCTTTTCTCCGTACCAGATGCTTCCCCCACACGTCGTCCAGTTCCTGTCGACGCTGTGGAGAAGTGAAGAGGTAGCCAAATTGGGTAAGAGCAGGACCTTCGATCAATGGCCTAGCGTGCTGCAGGGTAGGATGAATCTGGAGAACATGAACTCGCTGCTGGCAATGGAAGCTGTGCATTATGGACTACGAATCAGCAAGTCTACTATTCGCCACGATAACGCTGGTGTTGGAGTGTTTGCAACTCGTCGAATTGCTGTAGGGGAGGTAGTGTGCTACTTCTATGGGACACTCGTGTATCATGATCTGACGAACCGTAAAGAAGTGCACAAGACCTACGGGGACGGAGTTATGGGTGTGACGAAGGATCGCTTTCGAAAATATGCGGTGGAGGTGGATGTTCATGGGCATCAGTTCTCTGCACTACCTCATCGGAGAACACTGAACCATGGAAAACAAACCAACCCGATTCTTTGGGTTGTTCCAGCTCCGTTTTGTGTTGCAGGGTATATTAACGACCCTAAGTATGTCGAAGGCGATAAGGACTTAGATGCTATGGTAGATGGCCTTGTGAAAAAGCGTGAGGCTAACGTGCGGATGAAACGTTCACCTGGCCTAGGGCGGCACGGGAAAAGTTGTTTTCGCTACTTGGGTATGACTTGATAGCAAGACGTGTGAGACCTCAGGAGGGGACGGAGCTTGATGTGGAATTGAAGAAGCAGTTAGAGGAAGCGAGAAGCAAGTTAATGGGAAAGGAGGTAGAGAAGAGCCGAATCTTATGTGCATGGAGAATGAGTGCGATTGACGATCTTACATATTCTGGATTTCAAGTTGCTCGAAGGTTAAGGGACTTTGGTGGGGAGGACATGTACTTTAAGAACGGAGCTGCGGTAGAAGTGCTGGCAGAGTTTATGGGATATGAGGTGGTACCGGGAGGCGAAGGGAAGACAGATTATGTGGATGGAACTGTGATGCATTTGGCACGCTTGGATGCTTGGATCGGATGTGTTTTGACTGCGTTGGACACGAATGTGGGCCGTGGAGGAAAACGGCAGTTATTGTTTTCAAAGTTGTTTGGTGAGTATCTCCCGCTTGCTCTGGAGAACATAATTGGGGTGGCATGGGAGAGAGTGAGGGAACGGCACCATGAGGAATTGGAGAATTTTTGGATGTCTTGGAGTAGTGAGATTTGAAGAGGACGTGGGCATGTTCGAATATGCCTGCGTCGTTGAAGTGCAGACCTCCGTATCTACGTATGTCGTCGACGATGTGATCGAGGAGATGGAACTTGAGGGTACCGAGGTGCGAAGAGTGGTACGGTCCGAGGACGGTGGTGGCTGTGAGTTTGAAGGATCTGATCTGTCGTTCGAGTGATTTGAGAGAGTCTTCGGTCCATTCGGAAGTGGAGTTGTATCGCATGGCGTAGAGAACGAGATCTGTGTACTTGGTGAAGACGGAAGTGATTGGGGAGGAGTCGATTTCGTTGCAGCATCTGTCGAAGAATGCTCCGATGAAGGGGAATACCATGTCGAGTGCGCGGTAATCTTTTGCTTCGAGCATTCCACGGAGTCCTTCTGTGGTGAAGAAGCCGTTAAGAGCTTGAGCGTTGTCGGAGGTGGAGAAGTCTATGTGGAGTCCAGTTGCAGGGGAATCTTTTTCGATGGCCGCAAGAATGGAGTTGGAGTGTTTGAGGATGGAGGTGCGGATGGATTGGAAGGATCTCTTGGATTTGCTGGGACCGACAATGGAGAAGAGGGAATCGGATCGGAGACGTTCGATTGCGGTGGCTTTGATGAGTTTAGAGACGCCGAGGTGGAAGTTATGCAGTGGCTCGAAGGCGAAGATGTTGTAAGAAGAGAGAAGCGGAGTGATGTTGAAGATGGGGTATGATTCGAAGAGAGAAGTGTACTTTGCGAGGGAGAGAGAATGAAGTGCTGTTGCTGCCTCTTCTTTTTTGGTGCGTGCCACTTTTGGTTTCCGGGCGAGTTGCGCTTCCTCGGATTCGCGGAGAAGGCAGGTGTGCTGTCTGCGATTGGTTCGAGTTTGGAGTTGTGTGCGGAAGGGGATGGGATCTGTATTGAGGAAGAGGTGTTCCCGAGGGACGGTGCATCTCGGGCAAGGGTGCTGCGGCCGTGTTCCGTGGGAGATGGCGAGGATGTCCTTTGCTTCGGGGATGTCTGCGCAATAGCTGGCGAGGATGGGGTGGCAGTGGCGGAGGACACCGTGAGCGTCACGGAAGGAGAATCCTGGGAGCGCAGAGGTGAGGAGTGGGTTGAGGATGGTAGAGATGGCGCGCTGAATGAGGTTCATTTTGGTCTCGCGTGGGATGTTGGAGGATGATTTCGGGACGTAGTCGCCGCCGTCGTCGAAGGCGGTAAACGGGGAGAAGGAGGTTGGAAGGTATCCGAGGAGTGTGAGATTTTCGGATATACACTTTCGGCGGAGGGCATCGGAGAAGTTGAGAAACGTGACGTGGAGGGGGTAGGAATTGACGGAGGAGCTTTTCAGGGAGGTTGCGGACTTGTCCGAGTAGAGCTGGACGAGGCCGATGAATGATTCGATACCGGTTTCCTGGGGGTGTGCCAGACGATGTCATCGACGGGGGACTGCATAATTTCCTGTTTGATGGCTGGGACGACTTTCTTTCCGAGGGCTGCAGCCATGGGATGTGCGAAAGCCGGGTGACCAGAAGACGAAGAAGATGAGGAAGATTGAGATACCGGCTGGAAGAAGGTGTTGTTGAGGTGTGCGAGTGCGAGTTGTTGCTTGAGGACGTCGATGGCACGTTTCTGGAAGAGGGTTGCGGAGAAGGTGTTGCGCTTGTCTGTGATGGTGGAAGGGATGAAGCCGTTGGAGCTGATGCGTTGCTTGAAGAGGTCCTCTTGCAGTGCGAGGCACTGCCTGGCGGAGGAGATGGAGGTCTGGAAGGAGGACTTGGAGAAGTCTGGATGGTTGAGGATGGAGATGAGCTCGTCTGCTTTGCGGGTGCTGACGGAGGATGCGATGGAGGAGATGTAGAGGACGAGTTGTTCGAGATGAGGGTTGTCGGCGAGAGGGGAAGGGGAACGAGAAGGGGGCGGGAGAAGGGGGTTTGAGGAGGAGACGGAGCCGATGGCGTGACTTGCGATATGGTAAGCGTCTTGGGTTTGAAGAGAGAGGGAAGCCTGTTGAAGTTCATATGGATCATCATCGGCGAGGGGGACGTTGTCGGAAGGACGGTGAGAGGGAAGGGGAGGAGAATTGATGGAGAGGTTGGGAACGGATTTTCGCTTCTTGGTCCTGGGAGGGAACTGAACTGGAGCGGTGGCTGTGGAGGAGGAACGCTTGTTGGCGGTGAGGCGATGGGGGCACCTGCGTTGGTGACTCTGAAGAGAGTATGTGGTGCGGCCGTGGAAGGAGCAGCGAGGGTAGCAACAGGGGAACATGGTGCGGGAAGGAGAGTTGAAGGATTGGAAGGAGAAAGGGGAGCAAAGGGGTTGGAGAGCGAAATGCGGGAGCGTAATTATTATGGCGCACGGGGATGAAGTGGAGCAGGTGATGCCGAGCGTTTTGCGCTGGCTCGTGGACTGGTGCATGCTATGCAAGGCCGCAGACACTGACAACGAGTGAAGGATAGCGAGGGCTATCATGTTTTGTAAACTCTAATGTATTTCCTATATATGTATTTATCTGAGCATCCTATCCTTCTATTTGAAGGGGCAGTTCCGGTGGTCCGGTCAGATTTTCAATCTCACGTTCACATGTGAAGGTATGTAGTAGTGGAGTCTGGACTCCACTTCGCGGAGTCCGGACTCGGTTTTTGGTCCGAAATAACTTGGAAATGTGAAGTGCTTTACTAGTTTATACTTTCAAAAAACTAGCAGTGTTGAATGTGTGAAAATATTTTGATGGAAATTGATTCATTCAAAAGTGGGTTTTAAGAGTCGATATCCGTCCATTTCAATTCTTTCCCTTTTGATTGTCAAACTAGCATTCCGAAAACACCGACGCGGGCCACATTTTGGCTCTCGCGCTGAGATTCAAGACGCTGTTGTCGATCAGCTGTGCTCTCGAGATCTCGTGATGCCTGTCTAGATGTTCTTTCAGAGTGACGGCGAGAATGTTCAGCAGCGGGGTCATCCTGTTGCCTTGCAGCACGATGGGCGTCACGATCGTTTGCCTGACGATTTGCGCAATTATCTGGCGTCTCTGAAGTTCGGGCCGAAGCAGTGACTGTACGGTCAGCCTCACGAACGTCATCAGTGTGCGCGGCGGAAGCTCTAGCCCTTCTTCTTCGCGTACATTCCCTATTAGCTGCTCTTCGTGCTTCAAGCTGGTCCTCAGTTTCATTTGCCCTCCGTATGGCTGCTCGCTCTCTATCACGACGTCTCCGCTCTGCCTGTTGCTCACTGGACTCTGCTCGACGTCTTGCAGCAGTACGTTGACGGTTCTGCTCACGTCTGGCATCGCCTAAGGCACTGGGCTGAGTTAGGGGCATTGTAAAAGATCTCAAGCACACCACACAAAAGAAAAACTGTCCAAAGACCCGCAAAGCAAAAAAAGAAAAGAATGAAAAAAGAAAAAAAAAGATATGGTCGAGAAAAATTGTGCTACGGGCTGCCAAACCCTTTTATGCACCTAGCACCGAAGTTTTGGATCGTTGCAGTGAAGATAGAATATCTTGACCACAAAGAAACTGCCTAGATTGGGAACTGACCTGTACAGAGTAAACAGGGGGCCGTGCCTGGAGAGTCTGCCAGGACTGCGAGATTTACGATCCCAAAATCGCTAGGCAACTCTGTGCTGGACGTACTCTAGTCCGAAGACCGTTTCCCTTTAACAGTTCCTTAGATCCAGACAGAGTTGCTGTTGCTTGACTCGTACTCTGTTGTCCCCTTTCTAGACTCTTCAAGGGCTACTCCTTCCGCGCAATGCACGTTTTGTGGGGAGCTATCGTATCTCACGTGAACGCAACCCAGAAATAGTTGCCGAACCAATTAAATCTGGATGACGAACGCGTTGTTTGGTGAGAAAGTTAAACTTAACAGATCCCGCCGGTACCGCCAGCGTACCTTTTTCAGACGTCCTGACTCGCCCAGAGTGCTAGAACCCACACCGTAGGTTAACCATAGCGAAGGAGAACGCGAGCGCTCAGTGGGCGAGTGCATTGCACGCTTTTGTATAGCGTGCAATGCGATTGGTGCACATGACCGTTGAAAATTAGTAATTAAAACGGTCATGTGCACTGCACTGCAACGGTTCGGTTACTTTAGTGTAACGGGTGGGCTACTGTAGTCAAACGGCTAGGCTACTGTGGCGTGCAAAAAGCGCCAGGTGGAAACGTGTCGCATTTTGCGGTGCAAGATGCCTCTTGGAGCGCATAAAATGCCACGTTTCCACTTGGCAGCCTCCTTCTCGATTTTGCGGCCAATGAGTGGGCGTTAGCTGACACACAGACTCACAGACGGACAATCATTGTCTTTAGTAAGGGGGGATGCCCTGATGGTTTTAGTTTTTGCCTGCACTGCTGCCCTACACTAGTGTCCGATATATCTGACTAGGGACCTCATATGAGGCCAATTTTAATTACTCTAGAACTTTATCAAAACCTTAAAACTTTTCCAAAAGCTTTTTCACTTTGATCTTCTCATCATGTCTTCTACGCCGGCAGCGCTGAACCATGTCCACAACACATCACCAACAGTCGTAGCTGTCACATCAAGCACTATCTTCAACAACATTCATATACAATGGCCCCGTCCACAGATCTTCGCAAAACTGTTGGAACAACTGTCAACAGCCGTGTTCGTCTGGTTACAAATGCCGCTGAATGCAAACGTTACTATGGATATCTATGGAAGTCAACAACGGTACAAGGTTCTGTCCTCAATGTTGACATTCGAAAGGTCAACAATCGAAATCTCACTTTTCTGACTGTGAAGTTTGGTCTACCGAACCGAGAAAAAGAAGTAACTCTACCTCTATCGAGTGTCAAACTAGGTAACGGTGTTGAAGAAGCCCCCAATGCTGCAGAAGAGCCTAATACCGATTTTGAATCCATTAATACGCAAAATATTGAGGAAGATGCTCTTGTGACACCATCTGAGATGCAAGTTTTGCAGCAGCAAACAAGTTCATTGAGCGAAAATGCACCTGTCCAATCAACTGTGATTCATGATTGTGTGTGGGAAACCTGTATGACGTTGATTCCTCTGAATGGTTGTATGCAAATGCATCAGTGGAAAGTGGTTGGCCCAGCCAGAGATTTTACCTCACCGCATCAAGTTCCTCCAAACATGAGTGCATTAGATTTCTTTCTTTGGATGTTCCCTATGCAGCATTTCCAGTTCATAGTGAACAGAACAAATGTTCGGTTAGAAAGCAAAGACATTCGGAGGACTTCAAGGGGAAAATTGCTCAAATTCTTTGGAATTCTTATCCTCATGACTCACATTGAGTTCTCTAACAGACGGGATCTTTGGAGCCTCGAGCCTTTTTCTAAGTTTATTCCTCAGCCAAATATTGGTCTTGCGATGTCACGGAACAGATTTGAAATGCTTAGAAGTTCAATTTGCTTCAACGGAAATGGTGTGACTGGAGAGCAGGGAATCGCGCGTTGGTCTTTCGTAGCAGATTTTGTGAAGGCAATCAATGACCATCGTCGGTCTTTTGTCACACCATCACATGCATTATTTGTTGACGAAGAAATGTCACGATGGTACGGATTAGGCAGTAATTGGATTGATGTCGGGCTTCCACACTATATGGCATTAGATAGAAAGCCGGAAAATGGTCTTGAAATGAAGACCGTATGTTGTGCACGAAGTGGCATAATGCTGAACATTGAGCTCAATATGGGTGCAAACATTCCGGAACAAGTTTTTGTTTCTGATAACGCCCATGGAACGGCAGTCTTACTTCGTTTAGTGCAACCATGGTTTGGATCAGAAAGTTTGGTATGTGCGGATTCCTTTTTTGCGTCTGTCAGTACCGCGAAAGCATTACTGGAGAAAGGTTTAACGTTTACTGGAGTTGTCAAAAATTGTACTTGTGAATTTTCTATGACACATCTCTCCGAAACTACTCTATCGGACAGGGGAGATTTTGTATCTATGCTATCGAAAGGAAGCATTATCAATAATGATATAATGGCTATAATGTGGATGGACAGAGAAAGAAGGTATTTTGTATCAACCTCTGGCACGGTTAATCCTGGTTCTCCTATTATTCGAGAAAGGTGGAGACGGGAGGGAAATATTTCTAAGAAAGTGGAATTGGAGGTCGCAATCCCCGAAGTGTGTGAAGAGTATTACAAAAACTGTTCAATGGTCGATCGCCAAAACAGATGCAGACAAGATGATCTGAATCTGGAGAAGAAAATTGAAGTGAAAGAGTGGTCATTTCGAGTGAACTGCTCTCTTTTATCGATTTGTATTGTGGACGCCTGGAAGTTGTACAAAGCCTCAAATGGAACCCGAAACGTGAAAAGTCCGCACCACTTCTATTGCCGATTGGCTGATGAACTAATTGAGAATACATGGGATACCACAGGTCTAATGAGCAGAGATGAGCAAGAATGTGAAAATGATCATGAGAAGGCAATGTTTGCAGGCACTGGCTTGCATTTAATGCAGACAAATAGAAGGAGAAAGAACAAGGATGGTAAGATTACAAAAGCTTTATATCAAGGACGATGCAGTTTCTGCAAAGGTAATACAAAGTCCAAGTTTTTATGTTCTGGCTGCTATATCAGAGAGGAAAAAGAAGTGTTTTTATGTCACACTGGTACTAATAGAGATTGTTTTATGAAGCACATTGAAGAGTGTCACGGTATAATGAAGTTCAGAAGCTGATGAAGATGTCCACAACCTGGTCAACTTTCGTTTTTTATATTAAAAAACTATGTTTGAATGCAAAAGTTTACAATAAGTTGATTTTTCCTTTAGCCCCCTACTAATTCAATCCGCGTTATTTAGACTTGCTAGATTATTCAAACTCTATTGCGAAACTGCCCCTTTAACATATGTCACTGTATTCTTTCTGCTGTTCAAGTGGGTGTTATAAACGATCTGAGAGTTTAAAGATATTTAGAATTAGTCGAGCTCCCGAAGGAGTTTTGGAGTTTTATGAAACTCAGCGAGGTTCGAACTCATGTTTTGTTGCTCGCATGTGACCTGACGACCACTGAGCTGCTGTTATGGCTCAGTGGTCGTCTTCTACAAGTACTTATAGTTGAAAGACCACCCGGTTGGCCATGTTTCAAGTTCAAAATTTGAAATGTGGGGCCATGCGGATCAGATTTCAATTTTTTTTTAATTTTGCGTGCCGTTGCGCTGACCTCATATGAGATCAGCGCACCGGTCCGATAGACACTAGGGGCCCATTGGGAGTGGCGTACCCACATGTGGTACTGGCCCGTCGCCGACTGCACCACGCAGTTGTCCGTACAATTTTACAGTTACGTACCTTATATAATAGAGTAGACTTAGTTTAGGACAGCTGTTGTAGCGGCAGGCCATATTACTGTGCCAAGCTGACTCTACAGCTTCTTGGCAGAGTCCACCAGACTCTCAGTTGCTTCAGAACTCCAGCTATGGTATAGCAACACAATTCCTCTCGAACGTACTCCCGTATCGACGCAGAAAGTACAGGTTATAGCCTGCGCAACTATAGTCGGGGTCCAATTTGTGTCCCTGACTTGCCGGGTATTAACCGTTTAGTGCTCGTCACTACCGTCCTTCGGCCACTGGTAGTACTTGTTGCACTGTCGCTTATCCCGTTCGGATAATGGTACTCCCACGGTCTGGCTAGACAGCCGATCTTTTGTGTCTACCTTGACACATGGGAGCAGACGCAAACCCTAATTAGCGATTATCGCTCACTCTGGGTGCGAAAGGGCGCAGCGGTAGCAGACACAGACTCCTGGGCTCTGGCGCAGTCTCAAGGATACACTGACCTCCTCTTGCAACCCATTCGTTGTTCGGTCAAAGAGTCTTAGACGACGCAAGCGTAGACCCTCTCCTGGGCACTGGTCCAATCTGGGGGCTGTGGGCACGTTCTTCATCGCCACGCGTTTCCGATCTACTGATAGACCTTGCGTCAAGTACCAAAGGATAGTTGTATGCCTATTATGCAACTGTCCCCTTGGGATCTGTGGGCATCGCCCAGTAGTCGTACGTCTGTCGGAACCGTAGAACTGAGCTCGGGAGTCCTGCGGTTAACTCTGCTTATAGCAGCTGGTCTCCAGAGTAGCGCATTGCGCAACACATAATTTGATCTGGAGGTTTAGGACCGGCTCTCCTGCAAAAACCACATCGACTTCTATCGCAGCCCTGTGGATAAAGCTTCTCTAACGTACACGATAGGCGCAACGTTCATGTCATTCTTGATATCTTGGAGTGGGGAGCTCCCCAGAATGGGTGGGAGATGTTTCTCCTTCCCGCATTTTTGGGATGTGTTATAGCGAATTACCTGGTCTGCGGCTCTCGAAGAGGTCCACGCCAGCATGAATGGCGAGAAAGCTGAGCACGAAGTAAGGGTTCCCCGCACGTGGCACGTGATTCTACTGACCGTACTCTTCGACGAAAAGGAGCTCTTGGCCCCTGCTTCATGCAGGCACAATGCGCAAGGAGAGTTCCTAGCGAAGATACTTCAAACACAACACTTATGGAGTGAGCAAAATATTTTGTACACACCACTTTCTTCGCATCAATGCGAGTACATGAAACGACATTTGTACCAGCTTCTTTTGTATCAACATCAAGTATCAAGTCAGGATCGACAGTTTTTACCGCAATGTCGTCCCTGCATATACTCAAGCCTCCTATTGTCCTCTGAAATTACTTCCAGAAACCGGAAGAGAGGTTTTCGTTATATTCGGGTCTCAAAAGGCCAATACCGCGCCGTAACGCTGCATGGGATGGTCAACAGGACCCATGGCACCTAAATGTTGACGCACAGTTATATTCTATCCCAACCTTTGATATTTCATCGTGCTACACGCTGCATCAGGGTAAAATGAAAGCCTTTCCAACGAGCGAGAGCTGAAATGGAAACCAGCTTTAAACACGTTTGGTTCCGGCCATGCGCGGTGTGACGGGGCCCAAACTTGACAAATCTGGTGACGGCAGGAGTAGGGCCGATTGTCTCCATAACATTTTCAGCCTCTAGTTTACAAAGAGTCTGAAGATACCCTTAATAGGCCATTACGCAGGTATCAAGACACCTCACTCACTCCTGCTCCCATCTCATGAGTTTATGAAGTTTCTTCTGTCACCGCGCGTCCGCTAAGCTCTCCTTGCTGGCCTCAATTTTTATCGTGAACATACTGCCCGAGTAAGGTTTTAAACCACAAGTATTTACCCCTGCGCCTTTTTGCGCTCCTCTAGCAAGCCCCGGGCATCCACTAGAAACTTCCCTTGAAACAGAATATCAAGCGCCTACCGTCTTCATAGGTATCGGAACACGTCGCGTCTTCTCCTTGAGAGATAATCTCGTGTACGAGAATACTTTAGTGTCTTTCCTCATATTACTCTATCCACTGTCAATATAAAATGTACGTCAATCCTCATTCTTTTATCTCCAATCGATAACTGGGCTTGTAAGCTAATTCTTGTAAGATGGCGTCAGAAGAAGGAGGAATCTCAGCTGAGATGAGCTCGTCATTGTCTCCAGGGTCTCGGAGCTGTTGGTATGCATCATCGTTGAGGAAGAAGATGACGTGCGATTGTGGTAGCCCTCGCTTTTGGAACTCGACAACCAGCATGTTAGCAATAAATAATTCAAAGAACTGCTCGTTAATGATGAACGACATCAAAGCATTCATCTTGAGACGAAACACTTCAGCACAAAGATCGGGTCTATCAGGCACTCGCTGACCATGGAATAGTGCTCTGGTGATGTCAGGCTAGTTCGAATTGCACGTCACCGTGAAAAAGATATTGTGGTGCCCAATCGTGTTGAATATGGCAATAATGTCGTGCATTTGCTGTCTCATGTATCGGTCCCTTCCAACAAATTTGGAGGGCAAGACCAACAGTTGGCCAGAGCGAACAGTATCGGTTTCATCCACGCCCAGCAGAGAGTCGGCCAAGCCCTCCCTTTAAGATTTCTTGTATGCAACTCTTAAGTCTTTCCTGGTTCTTGCACAATTACTACAAACGCTCTGACTCAACCGTGCAGAATTCGTCGAACATGTATTGTTGTAAGAGTCATTTGGCACGTAGACTCGTATTGAACTCGATCGGTCTCTCTAGAAGCTGCCACGAATAGTACATCAGCAGAGTCAGCTTTTTCTCTCGAGAGGCTTTGGGTAGGCAATTCCTTATCTCAGAATGCCATGCGTCCTTGCGACCTGGGAATAAGAGAAAGTTGCTCAAAACATCGTACGATCTGTGGCTCACACGGATAGTTTCCAGCACCATTTACAGTTGGCTGTCCACGTCTACGCACAACAATATGGCGCGTCGCAATCTCACCGTTTTCATTCCGTGGAATTATCGCGGCAACTTGTGACGCCTCCAGTCCGTTGTAGCGACGAACCTCCTCGCCACGGGGCCATCTAGCAGCATTAATCACCATCTTGTACAAAATTACTGGCGTATGGGTTAGAGCCCACTCTCCCAGGCTGCTGAATGTCTGCACGTATGGGTTTGCCGTATGTTACATGGCTGCCAACTCAGACAGCAGTTACGGTTGGGGTCGGGGATTTATCTCCGCTATCCATGCAGACTGCGCGTCATATTCGGTATCGTGGATGTACACAGACATAAATGCCAGCTAGATACCGTAAGTGGGAATGAGCAGACCCATGTAGTGATAGATCTGACCATTCATGGTGACCGTAGGATTAAAGGTAAAGTACCTTAAACCACGATTCACCCAGTTTGCCTTTTCAGACGCCATGGACAAAATTTTGTTGTACGCACGTATCTCAGCTCGAATATGGTTCTCTCGAGGCCCAGTTACAGTAAAAAATTTGCAAAGAAGAGCCATGTGCGGCACGAGCGCAAGGACGCTGAGATGCCCTTTTACACTGCACTGTAAGAAAAGGGGTTCCAACGAGAGCTCTGCACGACCCTCTCCTCTCTGAAGTGCAGCGCATTACAGATGCGCCACTCTACATTCATGAGGCTGACGTCCATGTAGCCTCTCTCATTGACATTATCCGAGTCAAAAAAACTGGCGAGCAATGTTTTGGATCTTGCTCTGAGCTTCAAGACAGACGCTGTTGTACATCAGCTGCACTTTTGATCTCTCCTGATGTCTTTCTAGATGTTCTGTCGGAGTGATAACGAGATTACTCAGCAGCGGGGTCATCCTTTTGCTTTGCAGCACGCCGTTCATAGCGGTCCTTTGCCTGACGATTTACAGGAGCACCTCAAGTCTCTGAAGCCCGTGCTGAAGCAGTCACTGCACGGTCAGCCTCACGAACGTCATCATTCTGCGCGTCAGAAGCTGTAGCTCTTTTTCTTCTCGCAGGCTCCCTATAAGCCGATCTCTGTCCTTCAAGCTGCTCTGTGTTTCATTTTCTCTCCGTACGGCAGCTCGGTCCCGATCAAGACGTTATCTTTCAGGTCGTTGCTCGTTGGATTCCGCTTGACTTCTTGCTGCAGCATGTTGACAACGCTACTCACTTCTAGCATCACCTGAGGGACTGGGCTGTGTTGAGAGCACTATGAAAAAGAAGTAAATCCAGAGGAAAGAAAAAAAAGCAATCCAAGAACAGCAAAAAAGCAAAATATTAGAAAAGGACAGGAAGGTAAAAAAATATTAGGTCATTCGAAATTGTGCTACTGGCCGCCAAACTCTTTTACGCACCTAGCACCAAAGATTTTAAACTTGGCAGTGAAGATAGCATCTTTTCACCAAAAACAAACCCCCTACATTGAAATATAACCTGTACAGAGTAAGAAGGGATTTGCCTGGAGAGTCTACCATATCTGCAAGATTTTCAAACATAAAGTCACTCAGAAACTCTCTGCAGGACGTACGTAAGTCCAAGTACCATTTTTTAGCATTTCCTTAAATCCAGAGAGAGCCACTTTTGCTCGACTCGTACTCGGTTGTCTCCTTTTTTAATCTTCACTGGCTACTTCTTCCGCGCACAGCACTTTGACTAGGGAGCTTTCGTACCTCACTTGAAGGCAAACCAAACTTAGTTCCCGAGCCAACTAAATCTAGATGGCAAAGGCATTATCGGAGAGAACGTTACAGTTAGCAGCCTCCCCAGTACCACCAGCGTAGCTTCTGCAGGCAGACTTCCTGGGTTGCCAAAAGAGCTAGAACACCAGAGCGAAGGAGACCACGAGGGTTCAGTGGGCGAGTGTATTGCACGCTTTTGTATAGCATGCAATGCCATTGGTGCACATGACCGTTAAAAATACTAATTAAAAACGTTCATGGGCACTGCACTACAACGCCTCGGTTACTGTAGTGTAATAGGCAGGCTACTGTAGGGAAACGCTTAGGCTACTGCAGCGTGCCCGGGGCTCCAGGTGGAAAGTTGTAGCATTATGCGGTGAACCATGCGTCTTGGAGCGCATAAAACGACATGTTTCCACATGGTAGCGGGTCTGCCGATTTTATGACGAATAACTCTCTGTAGAGCAACAGGAATGAAGACAGGCAGGCAAACTTCTACTTTGTATAGTGGTGGGGACTATGAAAACGCTTCACAGAACTGTAGAGCACTACTGAAGGGCTTTTGGGATTAGAGATCTCTACTGTCTAAGCGCTCTAAAAAGTCAAAAACATTCTCAGTCTCAACTGATGTCCGTCTTGACTTTGTGGAGTCATTGATGAGGTCTCTGCACGAATAATGAAGATTGTGCAATGGCGTTGCTGAGGTTCTTTCCTCGGCAAAGAATGCTTGTCATTAGTTTCCAAATAATGCTTAAAACTTCATCATCAGATCCCATGCAAACATTTGCCCAATATCTCTGTAATCGTCAGTCTGGTACTGTACTTTGGAATCCGTAAGGATGTTTTCATCTCCAAGATTGGTCATGGACTTGGTAACGTTCGGTCCAGGACACGTATTGGAGTCTTACGTTCCATCATCTTGAGAATGCTTCACAACAGATTTCTTCCGTACTTGTACATCAAATTGATAAAGGTTGTTCAGCTTCAACTCCCTGCAACTATAACGAATAAATACAGATACATGTGCATTTCTCCATACTTCTCTATGCTTTCGGCTTATATGACAATTAATACCAACTTTATCGCTATACCGTTTTGTGAAAGCCGAGCACTGACGCATTGAGACCAAGGGCTTTAGTATGATGTGAACTTTGAATTCGCTTGTGAGAGAATTTATCAAATATCTTACTCCTCTTGTTTGCAAAGAATTAGTATATGCAACTTTCGGTGAAGAACTCGAACGGGAAAAGGAATTTTGCTTCGCCCTTGTGGTGCGTTCGTGATGATTTAGTTCACATTTAATCGATGCCATCTGCCATTATTTAGAGAGGCCTTGGTCCATAGAACCTCTTCGATCCCTGGCACTTCTTTATTCTCTTTACTTTCACATCTTCCTTATTTCTGGCCATGCCTCAAACGATTTGGGAGAATCTGCTCCCCAAGCATTTGTGACAAACCAGGCAATGAACACAGAAGTTTCAACAAAAGGTCCCGCATGTACCAAAAGAAAGATCATTTTTAACACAATAGCCAGACTGACAGATGGTCTCCCGCAAAAGATGCAAGCTATATCACGAGCCACCTGCTCACTAAAAGTGCCATCTCTTGCTCTACCTCCAGTAACTGCCCATGCAGTGCCGAAGTCGAGAACAAGATCAGTTTATCCGACCCAAAACAATGTCAAAATGGTACTAAAGTGTTATTCTCCTGTCCCAGTGGTTTCTGATGCATGGCGACAGAGAACAAAAGAACTTAATGCATCTGCAGACCTTTTTTGAACTCGTTTTTGTTCTCAAATCATGCAAAGGCACGTAAGTGCTCCCGAACATAGCTAGACACAGTCGAAGAAAACGTCAGCGACTCAAAGTATCTCAGCATCCCCTAAATATGTCCCTAAAATGTGCAAAGCCCTTTGCAAAGAACATGTGCTGTGGTGTTCCGCTTTGCAGTAAAATACTTTAGATTCTCAGAACTTCTGTCTGCGAGAAAATGCGTGAATGAAAATCTGAAGCAGCATTGTCATGATCTTTCCAATGCTCTGGAGATCTGGATTGGGGATGATAGCCGTAGTGCTAATGACGCGGCAGAATGGCGAATCCAAGTATTAGGTGAAGTAAATATTATGATACAAAGGATGAGTGGGGCAGTGATAAACAGACAAGAGGGCTTGGGAAAGACCCCACAACATAAATGGTAATTCAGTGAAACACTTTCCCAGAACACAATAATCAAAATGTAGAAAAATAGCTTACGTACTAACCATTTTGTATAACAGAGAGCAGATGCGGCCTAAGTAATACTAAATGCGAAGATGTTCTATTTTCCAATGGATGGAGCTTCAATTCTTTGAAATCTGACGATATTCTTTCTTTACCATATATGCAAATTTACAGGAGTATTTCCGATTCCAAATAGCACGCTACTTCCTTGATCCGCACACAGAGAAAAGTTTATTTTCCGCTGTAGGATCATGTTTGCTAAAAGCAGACTTAATGGTTGTGGACGATACTGCTCGTCTTGGTCGGATCAAAACGCTGCTAAAGAACATAAGGTAACTTTTCTTTCTTCCAAGTTGACTTGCGTTGCAAAGGAGACAAATGGGCAAGGTGTGGAAATGTATCGTTCTGGTGAACAAAATAGAGTCCCAAATGATCTACATTTTGATATTGTACGTAATGGTAAATTGAATATTCCAGTGTGCAAGAATCTAGCAGTAGGTATTCTAGCAGTTATTTGGGTTTTTAATGCGTTTACCAGCAGGAGACTTGGAAGTGAGCAGGTTAAAATCCTAAACAAGCACTGATGACGAGAAAAAGCGCGCAGTCCAACGGATATTGGACAGAAACGCCTATACAAAAGACACTAATTTGATTCGTTGTGAAGGAGTTTTGGTTTGCCGCTCAGAAGGAAAGACATGGTATCGGTTATTTAGCGTTCTCTGGGCATTTAAGAAAGAACGAATATTCAAAGAGGCAGTCCGTTGCCAAATAAGAATATGAACTTGGCTCGGCTAGCATTTAGTTCTTTGGTTTTGTTGTATGACCGTGGGCCTTGTTATTCGTATGATAGTAGGTGGAAACTTAGAAACTAACATAATGCCAAATGTTGACTTTGTATTTGGTTTTCGAAGCTCTTGAAAAAGTAGCGAGGCAGAAAAAGAAAAAATATTGATGTTCTAATGAGCCGTACTGGGCAAAGAAAGTTATAGAACTTGATCGACATCTTAAAAGTTGTCATGATGCCATTGCGGATGATGAAATTAGCTCGGCTAACAAAAATGTTGTCTTTGGTGTGGGTTTTATGGCGGAACTGATTTCAACAACAATACTGTTCTTTTCAAGTTTCTTTTAGATATATAAGTGCTGCCATAGGTTTTGAATACACTGGAAGGCGTTGAACGTGCCATCAAAAATGAGCCAAATCTGAAGTTCAGTATAAAGTCTGAGAAAGCATGCAACGTGTTACTGTTTTTTTGTACAATGTAACTTCAGCAGTCTGGGAGATGGAGGCATTCAGTTGTTTTCACCGTAGCATTGGGCAGAGCAGTAACGCAGTTGGCCATGTAACAATAGCAGGTGACGTTTCTGCTCTGCTTAGAATTCCTTTGGTGGAGACAAATCTTTCTCTCAATGTTTACGCATCTGATCGCTACAATTTGGTTCTCTGTACAATTCATAAACGAAAACATCTTAACGGAAAAAGGGACCCCAGTTTTCTCAAAATCGTTTCGGATGGTGGTGGCACGAAATGGAGGTTCTCTACTGATTCTTCAACGAAACTGCCCCAGTGGTGGCCGACCGAGCCCTTACTCGGGCAATAACCCTCGGGCCGACACATTGCTTCCTTCGAAGTCATCGAACTGGACGTATTTGGTCGCTTGCCAACTCACGTACAAAGCATAGGCGAGCCGTTTACGCTGGATTGCACAAGTGGTACGCGAAGGAATCAGAGCCATAAAGCTCACGGCGACTAATGCTCAGGGTGACATGGAAGCATCGATGCTCGAGGCTGTAGACTCTGTTGGGCGCCATTAACCACGCCTGTTGGTATTCTATTCCTTGAAAGGAATTGTTAACCCAGTTTTGAGTAAACTAGAACAAGCGCAACTGCCAGCAGAAGGGGCACCATGCGCAATTGTCCACGAGGGACCCGCATCCGAGTACTGTTAGAAGTAGTTACTATTTAACCTTTGTGCGAGTATAGTTGGCCCCAGCATCAGTTATAACGTTTCTACGTTTCCTATTTGTATTCTGCTCGATCTCCTCAAGAGATCGGTTACCTATCTGACATGTCTAACTGGCTTCAAAGCCGAGTTGACATCTTTTATGACATTCTGTCAATAGTGACACGACAACATGCTTATGTCAGAAAC
Source organism: Gracilariopsis chorda (assembly GCA_003194525.1). NCBI lineage: Eukaryota > Rhodophyta > Florideophyceae > Gracilariales > Gracilariaceae > Gracilariopsis > Gracilariopsis chorda. Next base: position 20,348 of record NBIV01000253.1, read on the forward strand.
GCCTCGACCGACCACGTGGACAAAGTTGGCTCCGAAATACACGTCGCATTCTACTCGCAAAGTTGACCAACACCTCACACGCTACAGCAATGATCAAACGGTCGTAGAATATTTCCGAGAGATCCGCGCCAGGTCATCATGAGCGCCTTGGGGACATGCCAGATCATCAAGACCCTCTCTGTTGCTGATCCTTGCGAAGTCATAAAACAATTCATCAGCTAGAGAATTCGCCGATTCATCAAACGGCTAGATCTGGCATTGAACCCAGTTAACCACCCACATACGCAAACCAACGGGAAGACCAAGCATAATGCCGTTAAACTCTGACGATTTCTTATTGACTGGTAGCACTTATAGAACTAGGATAGACCCTCTATATAAACCCCGATGGATGCTCCGAACTTCAAATAGGATCATCACCAACGACTTTCAACCATTCCTAACCATTGCACTTCTGTTCCTAGGAAGTACATAGATTTACCTTGGGTTGTACGGCTGGTACCGCAATCAAAATGGTGTGAAGCACTTATCTGGAAGACCCCAAGTGGCACTGGAATGGTTACCATCCGCCTTTGGTGCGGAAACAGTAGCTGTGTCCTTCCTGCGACAGAAATAGGTTATGATTTCCAGCCTTACAGGCTTGGCTTTCGTTGTTAAGAAGGGTCAGGGATCGATTCGCAAAGTTCTTCCTAACGACGTTGCTCCTTGGTCCTTATGTTCTTACCACCTTTTCTCATGCTTTCTTCTCCTACACAACTACCTATCCGTCTCCTACGATATCAGTGTAAATCGATATTGGAGGCGTATGGGTTATGGAAGAATATTCGAAATGGGTGTTACTCAACCGTCGTTAGACTTACATCTCGTACCTAATCACGCCAGGGGGTTTTTCACTGCGGTTGAACTGTTCGGCACGCTGGGAGGTCAAAGAGGGAAACTATATAGCACTTGGAGAGATTCCGATTTTCTACTATTTTATCGACGTGTGGGGTGGCGTTTTGGGGGAGAGGTGTGTGACCAACCTGTGATACACAGGGCATCCGTTGAGATTTAAATCAATTTCTGGATTTCTCATCCGGCTGTGCTCAGGCTCCAGTTTTGAAGCTGAGCATTTTATTCTAATATATTCGCGCCTTGCAACCAAAGCTTAGCCACCTGAAGGAGGAAGAGGAAGGTCGTGGGCACATATACCAGTAAAGTTTCTGTTAGTCTATATGCATCATCCTCTACCTCCACACTTTCACGCGCCTCTTCTTTTCCGACTTCGTTTCGTACGCGACATCTAGCGAAGCATTTCTTAGGTACACATTCTTGGTGTTTAATCAATACTTTTTAGTTTTGACACCAAATAAGTATCCAATGTCCGTTCAGCCACTACCATGCTCGATTAAGTGCCTCTGTCAAACAAGTTAAAACGTTTGTTCGTCTTCCCTGTCCAGTACGTTTTTCGTTTAATTCAAAACGTCCAAAACTTTATTCAGTTCCAGCACCCGTCACAACTCTTTTTAAAAAAACTTATGTCAGAAAAGCGAAAAGTATTAAGTCTTTTGAAACTTGGAAATGGTTTTTCATATCTGGAGCGCCTTTGGTAAACTCTTCATTTGGCACTCATCATCACCATTCAGTGTTCGATGAAGTTTGCAAACCCAAACCACAACTTTTGTATACTGGCATCGAGAGCAGTCAATGTAGTTCATGGGGTAAGAAATATCTCTCGGGTAAGCTCAAAAAGAGCCATCAATGGACGTTTTAAGGTTACTCTGTTTGATTATGTCTGAATACGTCTGGATTCATTTTCCGTCGACTTGTCCATCATTGACGGAGAAAATGACAAGAAAGACGTAGAGGAGTAGAAAGAGCCATCGAGGTAACCAGTAAAATGGAAAGGGGCGAATCAAAAGAAGAACACAAGCGTGAAGAAGACGTAGATGACAAAAGCAAAGAAAGCATCGAAAATGGAGAGACGGCCCTCAAATTTTCCAAAAGAACCCTTAGATAAAACTTAACATGCTTATTGTCGGCCAGTGAATGGCAGAAATAGAAATATGGGAGAATTACAATTATGTGTAATACACATAACAATAATCTGGTCACTTGTACATTTTCAAGGCTATTTTAAAATGGTGTGCAATAAAACGTGAAGATCTGGAACCCTAGGGGCCACATGAAGTGGTTAGTAGCCACGTGGGCGAGCTACGCAAGCTAAAGCCATTCATAGCACCATACACTTCACGGTTGGCATGTAATCAAACAACAAAGGAAACACTGACCTCCATAGGTTCATAATGCAAGAGACTGAGATAAGAATACCTGACAAAGACTGCTTTTGCCCACAAAAAATAGTGTCACTAGGCGCAGAAGTAAGCCAATTTCATGTACGAAAATCACCAACGGGCAAAGTGTTTTTGTCGACTAGAATGTTGAACGTTTATGAACGTTTTCCTAGAACATAGAAAGCAAATACTACACTTGTACGCCATATACACACCAAACAATCCCATCACAATGTTTTATAGGTCTTCAAAACCCGTGTAGTAGGACTCAGAGTAACATTTTCGTCCAATACAGGTGTAAGCTTGGCCATAGAGTTTAGTCATTTGGGTGTCGCTATGTACTTTTAATGTAGTATAATTGTTTCTTGGCCGTAGAACAGTCGTAATTGATACTTGCTTTCAATCAAATTACGTATTAATATTCTTCTTTCATGCTAGGAACCCATGGCTCTGTGTTTCCTTAGCGCTTATTCAGCATGAGCCTTGTCTACAAGCTATGCAAAAAGTCATTTTCTACCCAGATCTAAGGGTGAGACGAATCTGTATGATTTCAAATATATAATCATGGTTTCAGGCCATTTAACAGTCGGTGCCAAGCGATAGCGCATAAAAGTGTGAAGCTGGGCTCCCCTTAGGCCAGCCAATCAGCGTTAGCAAGGCCATATCCACTGCCATTCGTTCGTTTTGAACACGGGTCCACGCCGTTCCGGGTCGACCTCTAGTATAACACAGAAAACAAGCCAAGCATGCTGCCTCTGGATTTGCTTTCTATGAAACAAAGGAAAGTATGGTCAGCAAGTACAGCGCTCAATGTTGTCATGTACCAGAACAGCCTAAAAATTAAAAATCTCGCTTGAAGACCTTTGGGAACCAAACATGCTTGCAACGATAGCTTCAAATCCTGCTCATGTTCTAGGTACGTTCGACATTCTTGCTGTAATTATAGTTTGAAAACACGTCCAGGTCCACCGTGAGCATTACATTCGGCTTTTACTCCTACAACCGTATGGCTGTTACCGGCCATCACGTTTTCTAAATACATTCACTCTTAATAGCATTATCGCGATAAAAAAGATCTAAAATGGTTTTCAATCACAGTATCACAGTATTTTAGTAGCATTTTACAGCTCTGGAACGTGTCAGTATCGTGACCACAGGTACCCCGAACCCCCCCATGGTGTCCAAAAAAGCCAGTCCCCGCCTCCCTCAAGTCAGACGAAAGGAATGCAGAGGGAGAACTTGCTCCCTGTTTATTACCGCCAGGAGCATTGACACAGAAGTTCTCGTTGGACTCAGAGACATAACGTGAAATACCGCTTGCCACCACCCAGAAGTCTGCCCTTTGAGCTCAGCGTTGGTATGCTGCCACAAGTTATATACTAACCCCAAAGATTCTCCTTGCATCCAACGGAACAACCTTACTTTAACCCTACCCAAGACTTACAGAAATGGAGTCAAAAAGTTTCGCAATGAGTTCGCAAAACACTGCTGCAACTCATAAGAGTAGTGCCTGTCATTACAAAAGCAAGCTGGCAACGCTTTGTGCACAACCTTACGATATAAATCTGACACCTGTGAAACTTTCGGTCGTCGATGGGGCCTAGTGAAGGGTACCACTGAATATGTTTGTATTACCAATTGAAAACGAGGGGAATGATATTTCTGAGTGGAGTGTCTTGTGACGCTTTGAGTACCGTCGACGTAAATCTGAGTCCCTACCTCCATGTGGGTGTCGGCGGGGCAGCGAAAGCTGTACAAAGTGGCAAGTAGAGAAGGCCTGCCTTCTCTAGTCGAAGGGCCAGGATGCCAGTGCGTTCGGTGTATGGATCCCAGCAATGGTGAACCTTCGGTGCACCTATCCTAGGCTAAGACGGATGTTGGATGGGGTCTATTTCTTTCAATTGGATTCTTGGTAGGTAGGGGAGCCTCAAGGCATAGGTTCGACGAAATGTCTAGAAATATAAGCTCCAGGGGTGGTGGTCCTCCCTATTTGGGAATGATCACGCTATAGGGCTAGGCCATAGACCTCGAAACAGCATACGGCGGTCCATATTTTTGACGTCAGCGAATCTGCTTGTGAGCCACCGCTGTCTATTTTTAGCGCGATGCGTGCCTCGGTCCTTCAAATCGCCTTACTGGCGTGGCCTAAGACGTGTCTTTAATCAGTGACTTCAGCGACCTTCAAACGGCGAGAATACAAGAGAGAGTTATAGAGAGGGTCAGGAGACGTGGGTGTAACGTCTGTGCCGGCTTCTGTAAGGGAGCTGGTGTTGGTAGCACGACATTGTGGTGCAAGGCTTGAGCAGTAGTACCTGAGGCATGGTGGCGCTCGTCTCAGGGACCTGCCAGGTAAGAGGCCTGGCAAATGTTCCAACAGAGCGCCAGGTGACAGCTGTCGTTATTTAAGGCAGCGCGCAGTTGGAAGCAGCACTCCTAAATAGCACAAACCTGTGCCACTGCATAAAGTGGCCCTCGGAGTGGTCTGGGTTAGCCGCTCGATGAGTTTAGGGACCTGCTTCAATAACAACACTGACCGTTTGTTCGCAACTGTGTGCTCGACTCAAAGGAAGTGGCGGACAAGCCCTGGAACTATTCAGCGCAGAGTGTGGCCAGCGGGCGGATGAATACCTTGGGGAGCGAAAGAAGAGCAAATTCGCGCTGTTTAGCGATTTCTGGAATGAGATTCACGGAATCTCCAAAAGGGTCGACGTTGACGCTATCCTGCTGCAAGTCAAGGATGGGACCTATCCTTTAGTAGGGTAAGGAGAAGACCCCTGAAAAAGGAAGGAATGCGGAGGAAAATGAAGAGGAATACTCATCAGAGAGCAGTAGCGATGACGGAAGCAAGGCGGAATCATCCCACACGCCACGCTATCGTAAAGAAACTGACTTGGCGTCAGTATTGCAGCTTCTAGCGAAGATGCAACGCGACCGTAAAACGGACCGTGATGAAGTACGCAAAGAGCATGCTTCTCTTCGAAAAGATCTTCAAAGGCTGAAATCCAAGAAGGATAGCAAAGAGAAAGATTTGTTGGAAGTTGTGAATCGAGCCAGGCGCAGAGAGGTTGAAGGGAACAACCACCTTGAAGCAATTGGAACTTCGGGCTCCGAAAAGGACTTTTCGAACGCGAAACCTTCTGCGTCGACTTCCAAAAAGTCTAATAATCGATTGTTTAGGAAGTTGGCGAGCCGGCCTTTCCCCGATCAGGCGGTTTTCGTGGACTCTCTAGAAGGAGAGAACATGTTGAAAAAAGCTTTGACCAACTACCCGGCAGTCTCCACTTGGACTGAAGCTTGGCATTTGCGTGGAAATAAAAATAAGCGCAACTCGGCCACAATGGCCAAAATTATCGACCGCATCATTTGTTCTCTTGGTGTTATGCGCGAGAAGGACAAACCTGCGGTTGAGCTTACCATTCGGCACCTGGCAGTTGCAGTAATGGTGGACAGAAACGAGACCTGGTGTGCAGTGCGTGAATTCGAGGAAGAGCAAGATGACTTGGTGAGGGATACTCACCGACGACGATTGCTTAAGTCGGCTAAATTGAGAAAAGAACTCTCGGCTTCGACAAAAATGGACGGTCCTGCCCCGTCGGAAGACAGGGAGACAGCTTGAGGCGACTTCAGGAAAAGGACAACAACTTAAAGTGCACTGAGGTACGATGGACGAGTGGGATATGCTTTCCCTACAGTGGGTAGTTGGTGATGCAACGAGGCACCAAGAGTGTGCAAGTAAGCGACAAAATCAGCGTCTTAAGAACAGAGAAGGCTTGAAGACATCGTGCACAAGCTGATAGGTGGGCTGGATGGCCTGAAGTCCAGGCATGTCTTCTCATATCATCCGACGTCAGGAGAGAGAAACGCTGTTCAATGGTTGGCGACCAACTTTTTGGAACACATCGGAGCGGAATCTCTCCGAAGAAGATAATCAAATGCGAGATTTTCTGTAGAAAAAGGTGACGTTAATTTTGGATATGACCCCATACATAAGTAAATGTGGTTAGACCCGGAGCAAGTAGCTACTCACAAGTTTTAAAGAAACCTGAATGCCCTCACCCTACGACGACGCAATCGATTTGAGGCGGTATCTACCAATGCAAAATCACTTGGCAACGTGCCATTGCCAAACTGCGCTGGGGGTTTGGGGGATCTTCGAGTCTCGTCATTAGTCCACCATGGAACTAGAATTTGGAAAAAGTCGTGATTCGGGGAATCTGGAAGTAGTAGTAATAGTAGATCAACGGTCCAGGCCCGTATGTGTGTAGAAGTTTTGCCATGCATAGGGATGGGAGTATGGATGTGTGAAGGAGGTGCATGGGTTCGGGGAGGGGCAGGGAAAAAGGTTCAATTTCATTGATAGATGGAGGCACTTGCTGATGCTTTGCGCGGTTTTCTGAACCTTTTAGGTTCGTACTAAAGTCAAATGTTGTTGTCAAAAATCATTATGTGCAAACCGTGCCTTTAGATGCCTTAGAAACTAGCTTGCAGCCTATATCCTTTACGAACGTAGTGAGCTGGCGAAGGTCTTCAAGTAAGAAATGATCAATATGATCAAATGGAAGCTGTTCGTCCGATCATGGAACTAGTTGCCTTGGATTCTCCAATTGCAATGGTATCCTGTCTCATCACATCTTTGAAAAGAAAGACAAATTGTCATGGTCAAAAAGACGGACCTCTTTCAAAATATATACCGTGATTTCGAGGCCTTGGTGCAGACCATTTGATGCACGGAGGCCATTCATCATTTTCAAGGGTCGCAAAGGTCTTGGGAATGACGCTGCTCAGCAATGCTTTGCTCAGCAAATGGCACTTGCAAAACGCTAAGTTACAACTGTTTTCTGTGGCTGAGGTAAGATCAAACCATGAAGATGCCATTGCAAGCCAATCGCAAAGCTTGAAGTATGGGTAAATCAAGAAACTATTGAAAGAGCTTTAGTACATGATCGAGAAGCCTCAAAGGGTTTAAAGAGAAAAAATGGACATCTCGTGACAAATTCAAAGATTAAAAGAAGAATTTGAGAGTATCTGAGACGTTAAAAAGAGATTTAGAGATCAGGACTGGTGATGCATCTCCATTCATCGACACAACGCTCCTGCGGCTTTTTGTTCTCTGTCCATTGGGCTTTCATTACGAAGTCAAATTTACGCCAAACCGCTTGTTTACCTATGTAATATCAGCTTCCCACTATTCCAAAGCAGATCTGAAGAACATTGTAAGAAAAAAATTCAAGATCACTCTCTACGGCATTTGCCAATTCGAGAAAAATGCCTCTCTTACCTTAGGTCTTATCGAGCCATTACTGCTTCAGTTCTAACTCCAATATCTGGCCCAAGAAAGAGGAAAGCAACTGAAACTAATTCAAAGCATGATGACAGACACCTCTTCTGTCACGATTATGGGGATACGAGTCATCTCTCTTGTAGCGTCGAATGTCGGTTCCCTTCCTAGGAAGAGAAAGCTAGAGAGAAAAGAATGATGAAAAAACTAGAAGCATTCATTCCAGCACAGAGATAATATTGAGAAGAAGAATGGCTCTAAAGAGAAGAAGAGTGGAGTAGAAGCAAACTTTCAGTCCACCACAGGCCCGCACAAGCGCAGTGATACCCAAACAATTCGGTTTGTGCGCCGTCTCACGAGCTGAAAACAAATAATTATCCGCGTCCGATCAATAATATCGGTATTCTACGAAACAAAGGCGTAAACAACTCAGCTGCAGACCTATCTATCGTTATGTGAATGAAGTTCAAAATTCAGGATTTGGACTCTGAACCTTACTATTACGGATTTGCACTGGATTGTAATGACCCAAAAGTTTTGCTTGTTAGTTGAAAACTGCAACTCAAACCAGTGAACGAAGATGAAATCTTCCTCAAGTTTTTTCTAACTAACAGCGATAATCCTTTGGTACCTGGCGATGAATTTGTTTACAATTTGTGGCCCGGAAAGTACATTGATGGTTCCATCTACTGTAGGTGTTTCCAAGACAATCCTAACACTCGCAGTGTACGTTTTTGGAGGGGAAATTGAAAGGAAAACCCATTGGTTTCCAGGTCTTGCAGTTCCCGAGTCCTTCAAATTCTTTGTACTCTCTGAATCATGCTCTCATTTCTCAAGCGTTCACATGAACTCAGGCAGAACTCAAAAAGGGAATCAGGTAACCTCAAGTAGAGCTCTTTGTCTTCCTGCAAATGTTCACGTTCTTCGACACAGTAGTTTTCATGATACGGATAAAATATGCCACTGAGCGAGCATTTCCAATTACCCTCTTGCGAAACAAGTTGAGAAGTGTTTTGGAATCTGTGCCCCATGCCAAGTGTCTGGAAGACCTTTGCATTCTCGAAAACTCCAATTCAATCTTCTCCTTGCTAAGTCCAACGAGCATCTACAAGTCGAATTCCGCCATATAAGAGAGCCTGAAAAGTTGCCCATACTCATATTAAAGATCTGCGTACAAGACATTCAGTGACTGTTTTTATGAAATCGATGGATACGACCCATTGTATTCGCATGATAAAAGTAAAAAAGATATACAAATACGTGCCACGAATTCCGTTCTCTGTAGATCTAGAGTTCAACAATCAAATCATGAAGGCGATATGCATTAAATCTAGCATGTAGTATTAGATTCGTCTGGCTCTAAGGCACAATAACACCAGAAGCGTCGAATAAGGCAAAAATAACGTCCACAAACTATTTCAAACCTTTATACTTGACTAGAATGATGTTTGGGGTACTAGGAATTTATACAAAACCTAATTCACATACTCTGCAAAGATATCCTGTCTCGAAAATTTTGTGTACCGAAACAAGCTTTCAAGGAGCTCTAAGCTTGGGGGTGGGTACACTGCGTCAATAGTGGGAAGTCCCAGGTGCATGATACCAGAAACGTTGATAGACTCTTACCACAAACAAGTTTGCTTCGAGCAGTACACACTCTGCTACGATTAAAATCTTCGTACGCAGGTTCACAGTATACACTGAAAATGACAACCTACTTCTAAAAGAAAGGAAGAAAGTCTGACAGATAGTACCATGTTTTCAGGGTGACGAATACACGTCATGTCGTTTTGATTTTCACAAGCACGGAGTCCTGTGGCTCTCCACTGCATATCTCATACGAGTGTATCAACTTCACTCCAAAATTTTTCTTACTTCAAGAAGTGAACAAGCATGAGCTTTACTACACCTTATTTCCCGAGGATTCAACAGAAATAGAAGATCGAGGCTCCTCTTTCTTGAATTAAAAACACTCCGAAGAAGTGGAATCAAAATCTCTACCAAATTAAAAGTTTGGTTTTCGACCCATAGCTGTGAGAAAAAACCGCTTCGGTTCGAGTCAATGAGGCTAAACAAAGCCGAATTATGATCTCTTCATGTACTTATATTTTCGCCTTAATCATACAACACAGCTGAAACGAAACTAAGTGTATCCTTTATGGACACCGAAGAGAGTGTACTTCACAAAGATTTTTACGCTACCTTTTAAGATATAATCGTAGTGGTGAGGCCGTTGACTGCTCAGAACAGAAAAGTCTTCGAAAAATAAAAGATCTCATCAAGGAAAACACTTTACGTGAATTGAAACTTCAATTCGTTCCACGCTAGATATTCGACCGAGGCATCCAACGTGAGAAGGAAAAGCACAACGAAGCGTTGCGGTATCAATCAAGAGCCAAAATTATTTTATTTCACCATTTCTTCCTCACCAAGTACGATTGAGAGGGTAGAAAGTCATAAAATAATTGAAGGCTCGTTCTATATCGAAACCAGGATTCTCAGGACTGCTTTATGTCACACTGCTTAACTGCACAATCTCTGCCCATCAAATTGTGTCTCTCTCCTGCAAAGATCATTCTTTTCAATTTTGCTTCCATAGATAAATCTGGAGCTTATCTTCAATTAAATGAACTGGGAAGGCATATAACAAGCGACCCCACCGATCCAGAACTCAAAATATCGATGACATCTGCAATCAACTAAAGCTAGGCTACAAACTAGTAGAATTAGGTAGGCTATGGAAGATATGTGTTGGAGAATGGCTCAGAAACTTTGGACTCTCCACTGAAACAGGTAATTATCTATTATTCATGTTTTGCAATAACACCGCATGCATTCTTATGTTCCTAACCATATTAGTAGACGAACTAATCATGACAGAAAGCAATGAAGACATAAATTCATTCTCACAAGTATTCTAGATCCGCTTGAAGGTTGAAAGGGTTCTGTTGAAAAGGGTTTTCATTTTCAACCATCTATGAATCAAGCACACTCTGAACTATTCAATAGACGTTTTGATGGCGGAGTTCATGGAAAAGATAATTGGCATACTGATCTCAAAAATTCGACGGACGCACCCAAACGAGCGCTGCACAGAAAAATAATTCAAACAGCTGCAGTTACTTGTGGGAATATTGAACTACTTGGGACAAGTTTTTCTTCCTCAAGTAGGCTTTGCCGCAATTTTCGGTCAACAACTTGTTCCGAATATGAGCTTCAAACCTCTTATGTAAGCAAACCAAATATGTTGTATCGTCTTAAAGCTCAGTACGGGTCTCCACTACTCTGAACCACTGCATCTAATGCACCCGAATGGCATGGTTTCTTGTTGGGTAGTAGTTTTCTGGGATGCAAGGACCAGGAGTGTATCATATGAACAAACAGGATACATAAGTAAACTATACTTTAATCGAGGTTCTCAAACTCAAGTTTTTTATATTATAGATTGACAAAGCTCAAAATGGAGTCGTATCGGGTTCAGATCTATCGGTGGAGAGCTCCTTGTAGCCGAAAAGCCAGCAGACCAGTCCACTCTTCGAAAGCATGTCTTGCAACCTTTTTCTGCCCCATTTCTGCTCTCTCCTCTTTTTTCTTGACTTATTTGGCACTTTCTCAACCTTGACAACACTGCACGATTGCAAAATCTATCAACTACGTCGTAAAGTCTCTGTATTCATGATTCAGTCTTGGCTAGAGAAATCTCTGCTTCCCTATGGGTCCCAAGCTCCTTAGTTCGTGCACTAAAGTTGACAAAAGTGGATCGAAAGTCATTTAATTGCCACAAAAAAGCTATTTTTGCACGGTAAAATAGCTTCAGAAATGATATTCAGGCTAGACTGGATGATGAAGCTTTAGACACCAAAGTAGTGAACAATTTCAGCACCTGATCGTGAAACTCAACTCTGGTTGGTGCTCGTGCTGACGACGAAGTCTTACCGAACCATTTCCATGCCCATCGGACCTCTTAGTAACCTTCTTTGTTTCCTTGAGACGCAACAAACGAAATTCAAATGTGTTGCTCCACTCGCAATCGTCCCTAACCCAAACATCATGGGTACTTTCCGTCAAATTTATGTAGATTGCTGCGTCGGGATCAATGATCACTTTATTCCCTCTGTGCGTGCATATGGCATTACTAAGCCCATCCAAGGTCTCTAAGTTTACAAGAAAGACGGAATATGCGTCAAAAAAAGAATAAAGCCCAGTAACTGGACGATCACCTCCATCCTTCATCTTCTTGGCATTTATCACATTCACAGTTTCCACGAGGAACGGTTCTATGCCTCAGAAGTTCCTGAAATTGTTTTCCGTCTCTCCCTTCGCCGGCTTATCATACCCCAAAAGAAATTTTTGGAATTTGCGCAGTGCAAATGGAGTGCAATATTCAAGGATCTCGCACTCCATATGACATCAGGAAGAAATCCATGCGTATTTTAAAGTGACACTTTTGGCAGGAAACAATACAACATGTTCAATTATTGGATGTCAAGCAGATCGCAATTGGAGTGTGGTAGCTTTCGAAGAAGATTTTGAGTGAAAATTGTATGCACAAAGTTTATTCCCAGCACTCCATCTGCATACTGTTGGCAATCCATGTGGCTTCCAATGTTTCACCTCCTACATAGGCTAGAAATGTAGATTTTGAACCCTGCACATGCCCTTCGGTTGATTCCATTCTGAGACAATAGAGAATCGATGCTCCCTTCCCTCTGGAGGTCTCGCCGGCGGGCAGGGACTTTATTGGGTGTCGCTACGTGTACACTACGTGATGACAGCGTGATGATGTGCTCGAGTCTGTTTGAGAACGCACGTCAGTGCGTGATGACACGCCCTCCGACGCGAGCAGGTGAGTGCGCGTCGATGTCAAACATTTTCTGGGGTGGTCGGGTTATTGCGCGGCTGTGTGAAGTGATTGAATACGGAGACTTCAAAAATTGCGTTTAAACGCATGAGACCTGAGTGGTTTCGTGAGGATGTCCGCTCGTTGGTGCGCGGAGGAAACATGTCTGACAGAGATGTTACTTGCGCGTATGTGATGGCGCAGATAGTGGTGGCGCAAGTCGATATACTTTTGCCGTTTGGTTGCTCCTTGGTTTAGAGCAACTGAGATAGCGGCTTGGTTTTCCACGTAAAGCGGAGAAGGTGCGGTTATGGTAAAACCAAGAAAACGTAGTATACGTCTGAATAGAATTGTATCTTGCGTTGCGGCTGTGGCGGCAACATATTCTGATTCACACGTTGAAAGAGCTGGGATCGGTTGCTTTCGAGAGGACCAAGAGACTAGTTTGTCATGTAGAAAATGCGTGGCTCCCGAAGTTGACCGGCGATTTGCAGTGTCACTTGCAAAGTCGGCATCGGAGTAGGACACTAATGTTGGGGAGGGGTTAGTCTGAGTTGCGCTTTTTGGGTAGTACAGACCATGGGTACGGGTATGCTTGAGATACCTTGCTGTAGACTTGACGTGTTTCCAATGGCGCTCAGTCGGAGACGTAAGAGCGAGAGCAAGCTTTGAGGTGATAAAGGCAATATCCGGCCTTGTACAGTCAGCGAGCCATCTCAGGAGGCCAATGACTTGGGCGTAAAGATGTTTGGGTTTCGTGGATAAATGTCACCGTCGGTTGGGGGGTGATATCCTAGCCCTGAGGTATACGGATGCTGCTTACCGTTGGCGTTTTCTAGTCCAAGAAGATTAAGGATCTGGTCCACTGTGTTGGGTTGCGCTATAATAATGGAACCGTCAGGTTGGTAGGTAATGGACCAACCGAGATACTGTGCAGGGGGGCCGAGGCGCTTGATATCGTACTTCTTCTGTAGATCCTTGAGAAGCTGATCGACAAGTCGTTGGTGGGTTGACGCTACTAAGAAATCGTCAATGTTCAGACAGATAATAGTATATTCTGTGGGTGATCGGCGTGCGATGAAAAGAGTGGGGTCGTCAGGAGATTGTGTGAAGCCAAGTGATTTGAGATACTTCCACGCCTCTTCTAAGAAGTAGTGTCCTGCTGGCGGTGTGCCATATAGGTTGAGTAACAGTTGTCCACCGGGTTCCTTGTGCTTATAGGATCCGTCGAAGCGTGGATGCTGCTTCACATAAGCCGGGGATGGATGTTGGTATTGTTCGTGGGTGAATGCCGACGTGATATCAAAATGTTCTAGGACAAGATTGTGGTGCGTGGCTAACGCGAGAATGAGGCGGACTGAGTCTTTTTGTGAGAGGTGTGCTGCAGTTTCTCGAGGATTATAATCGGTGTGCGGAATCATACGGTCCCCGCACACTGAGCAGCGTGATTTGTGTCCGTGGGTGGTGAGTGCGGGGTCTTTTTTGTATATGTACGTCATCGTAAGAGGAATAAGCCGTGGCGGGAGTTGTGCCTTTGGAAGCCAGTTTATGGCTTTTAGGTTGTCTAGTTTGTCTAGTTCGTCGTTGTGGGCTTTGGCCCAAGCTTTGGCATCTGGGTACGCTGCAGCCTGTTTTCGAGATGCGGGGGGTGGCGTGGTGGCTGTAACAGTTGATGGTGTTGGGTGCGGTATATGATTCTTGAATGCTAGAGATTGGCTGTGGACAGGGTCAGCATGCGAGGTGTATGGATGGAAGTTAGTGCATGGGACTTGGAGGTATTTGCCTGTTCCCACAACCATTGTCATTATGTTTTGGGGGTTTATGCCGTACATGTAGCGACATGGGATGCCGCGGCTGTCCAATTTGGTTTGTCTCTTGGTTTCCACAGGCATGTAGGCATAACCGAGCTGACCGAAGGCAAAAAGAGCTGAGGGTCTTCCAGTGGTTCCATATAGAATTTCGTGTGGGGACTGACTGGTTGCTGAGTGGGGTGTGAGGTTGTACTTGTACGCAGCGTCTTTGATAGCGTCCTCCCAATGTTCATTCCCGAGGTTGCTGTGTATGAGATTTGCTCTGGCAACCGAACACAATGTTTGGTTGATGCGTTCGGCGATGGAGTTTTGCTGTGGGGTGTAGGGGGTAGAGGTAGGATGGAGGGTGCCATTGGCGACAAAATAGTTGGTCAATGTTTTTGCGAGGTGTTCCTTGGCATTGTCGGAGGTGAAGAGAGCGGGCATGCGTCCTGTTGCATTGCGAAAAAGTCGCAACACAAGGGTTAGTACGCGTGGTAGCTCTGTGCGTGTGGGACTGAAGTGGAGGTAAAGATACCTGCTGCAGATTTCAATAAAGGTTGTGAAGTATCGGTTTTGGTTAACGGACGGTTGTGGCATAGGGCCGCGTACATCTGAGGTGATTACAGTTCCCCGTGTATAATGGTGTGATTGCTTCCGGTGTGGTGCACGTGTAAGGCGGCCTTGCAAACAGCCGCTGCAAGATAATTTCTTGGACGTTGAAGACGACGGAGGTGGGTTCCACACGCCAAGCTTCGGCACTATTGCCGCTAGTTTGGTGGGTGGTGCGTGTTTGAGAATGAGGTGCCATTTGTGTAGCTCTGATTGTGGGTGATCGGCGCTTTGGCGTTTTGGCTGTGCGGTAACACGGGCGAGGGGTGTGGGGCGGAATGAAGCTGTGCAGCGCACGCTCTTTTTGGTGGAGTGTTTGGTGGATGGAGGTGCTGCCGGTGGCTACGATGCCCGGATAGCACGTGGTTTAGCGTTTGGGAGCTGGATTTGTGTGGCCGATGTGTCTGTCATGGACGTGTTGGCAAATGATGAATTGGTTCGGTGTTGAGGGTGTAGCAGTTGTTCTTCCATGTGGCAGTGCCGAGTATACGGAGCGGCCTAGTACGGCTCAATATGACCGCAAATCGTGGGGTAAAGACAACGCCGCCACATAGCTGTTCGATGGCGTGCACGGAGATGAGGTTGCTTTTAATATCTTCGTTGATGAGGCTGGGAGTGCGAAACACGGTTCCAGTGTTACTGACTATTCTCAAAGTCCCCTTCTTCTTGGTCTGAACAGTAGAGTTGGCGGTTTGTGTGGTAATCGGTGTAGAGAGGTTAGTTTCTTCTGCCGTTTTGTGGCTGATAATGGTGGGCTGAGTGGCTAAATCCAGAGTGCACCTACTTGGTTGCTCGTTAACTGCAGTCTGCGAGTCGGGCAGTTCGTTGAGGTTTTGGATGGCTTGTAGAATCTCTGCAGATACTTTGTCGTTATGGCTAGTGGCTCGGTTTGCAGATGAGGCTCCACGGTTTCTACCGCGTTCTCTGCGTGCCCTATTTTGTTGCAATGATTCGAGCTTCGTATTTATATCTTCTATCGCTTGTCAAAGCCCACGGCCACGGGATTGGCCATATCTTCCTCGTCCACGACTCCGGCCACGATACGGATGCGAGAGGCGGGTTGTAGGCAGAGTTTGTGTGACAGCATGGAACTGGTGTGAGGTGGGTTCTTGTTGATTTAGAATGCTCTCGTATTGTTCCAGGCGGTGTTGGGTTTCACTAATGGTGGTTGGGGGTGTGTCAAGCATTAGAGTGACAGCTCGTTGAGAAAAACGATGGTCATTCACAAGGCCCTGAAGAATGTAGTTGATGGTCACTCGTTCGTCGGATACTCCAGGAGTATTGGCTGAAATTTGTTTGCGGCGAATAGCGAGGTGGCTCGCAATGTATTCCAAGATAGTTCCAGTGCGGCGGAGGCTCATTGCTTCAGTGGTGAGGCTAAAGTAATTTTTAGCTGATTGGCTGTCAATGACGCGTTGGATACCGTGAACTATTGCTGCTGGGGAGTGATTGAAGAGCGTAGGATCAGCGAGCATGTCACCGACATCTTGAGTGATGCTTTTTGTAATGATGCCGCGGAGACTGGCGGTCGCTTTGTGGTCTTCGCTGGTCGTGGGTTGAAATGTGATGGAAAGGAGTTGTTGATATTCATGTTCCGTAAGAATATCGTCAAGGTTTTGTCTCCACTGGATATAATTTTGGGCAGTGAGTTCAACGAGTTCTTCTGTAAACCGCAAGGAAGGATGAGTGATTGGCATTGCAGGGAAACTAGATTGAGAAGGCCCACTCATTGTATACCTGGAGCTGGTGGTTTGAAGTTTGGCGTTTGTCCACAAATCTGACCAGATGACACTAGTTTCACGGTAGTGCGCACGTTTTTGGCGGTCCGTGAGGTGGGAAAACGTATGTGGACGAAGACAGGGAGATACTGGAGCAACGCTCTGACCGGGAAACACGGGAGCAACGCTCGGACCGCGGATCGATTGCGGTTGTTTATGTTTGTGGCGCTGTGGCGCGCTGGTGCCCATAACCTGAGACAAGAGATAATCGATGCTCCCTTCCCTCTGGCGGTCTCGCCGGTGGGCAGGGACTTTATTTTGTGTCGCTACGTGTACACTACGTGATGAAACATTTGTCATGCAAGAGTACACTGCCTCCTTCAACGGCACTCATCTTTTTCCAAAAATCTCTGTTAGGGATACTACCAAAAACTACGGCTTTCTTGAAAACGCAATCTACTAGTCTTCTCTCGAAAGGTTTATCAAGTTCTACATAGCGCTTCAGCATTTCCATGAAATAATCCCAACAATATTATGCTATTTTGCATCCGCTTGTGGTGCAACGCAAAATGAGCTGAAATCGCGATGATGCTACTCATAGGAGTGCGACGCGGCTACCGTGACGGCTCTACCGTACAGCAGAGTGCGTTCACAGTTGAACAGATGTCCTCAACAGTTGGACAGTAAACTATTGCTAAGAACAGTCATTTATGAAAGAAATGGGACATGAAAGGCCACAAATGTACTCAAGGCTGTATAGAACTCAAACAATATCCATCAACGTAGTGTTCTTGAAATCTTGAGTAGTTGTGGCTGTCCTTCCTCAACGTATACAGAGCAAATTAACTCCAACCCACTGTTCGAATTGGACCCCAATATGACGCCATAGGCCGAAACAAGACAGCCATCCTATATTCCAAACGACCAGTCCTCCAAACTTGGTTGATTTGCGCATTCTTTTTACAGCAATAATGCGCTTAAAACGTCCAAAACATCGCCAAATTGTTCTGACTCAACAACCGTAAGGTTCTGGGTCCTTGGGTTGCTCTCCCAATGACTGCCCTGTTACGCAGAAAACTACTTTAGCATCGTGATGAGCATACTCCAAATGTATTGTTCTGCAACTCATCTGTCTTCCGTCGGGCAGATAGACGTAGGCTTATAGACGGATGCTCTCTAATCCGCAAAGGGTGGTCAACTCGAAAGGCATCACTCAAAGTCTACATTGCGCCTTCCACTATACATTACCATTACACGCACAATTCTGAATCCAAGCATCAAAAAACCAAACGAACAGCTCTAAACAGTGAAGAGGAAGAAGATGTGGTGAACGTTCTCCACCACTACGCCGAAAACGGACGACCATTCCTGCGACAAGATTTGATCGAGGTAGTTGCAATGCTTGTCTCTCGCATGCCTGCTGAAGGTCGTAACAATCTTCCTTTTCGTGAAGGACGACCAAGACTAGGATTTTGCAGATCATTCGAAGCCCGGCATAGTGACGTTATCGCATTCCGAACAGCTCGGAGAAAAGATGCAGCTAGATAACGCGGTACGAACACGACCGTTCTGTCCAAACACTTTTCCAAATTGGAAGCTCTCATCACTGGACACAACATTGATGCGAAGCGAATCATTTCGTTGCTGACGAAACCCGAATTTCAGCTTGGAAAACTGTTGGGCGAGGAGGGCGAAAAGGGTGTACTACCAGATCTCATAAGCTTCTGACGTGTGCAGCTTCGTTTCAAAATGTCAATCGCATAACCATGCTCGCCTAAGTGCATGGAAATGGAGACAAGTGTAGACCACTCTTTGTGTTTCAGGGCACAAAACTTCACATACGGCGCTATCAGCATCGTTCCGACCCTATTCATCAGTATCTTGAGACAATTGCGGACGGTCTTCCTCGCGGAGCTTTGGTCACGGCAAGGAAAGAGGTCGCCACAGTGGATTCGAGCAACTTTCTTGAATGGGCTTCTGCATTGATCGATGATAGAAAAGATCTACGGGCAAATGAACGAAAGCTTCTGTTGAGCTACGATGGGTACCGGTTACATATCTCGATCCCTGTTCTCAAAACTTTCCGAGAAGCTGGCATCGACGCTTACGCACTCCCTTCTCCTACCAGCGGTACGACCTAACTGCTTGATGTTTCTGTCTTCTCTCCTTTCAAAACCAGGCTCGGAATATTGATAAAACAGTGCACCAAAGGACATCCAGGACATGATGTTTACGATGAGTTTGACGTTTTTGCCTTCTCACACGTGCGTATGAAGAAACTTTCACATATATGAATATTAGGGCGCGCTTTCGGAAAACAGGAGTCATTCCGCTGGACGAGTATTCGCTGTCCGCACAAGCCAGACCATACAGTCACGACGAGCTGACAAAACTGGCATCCGTAGATGGAATCATTAAAATGTTAGACGGTGAACGGAAAAAGAACGCGGAAGACATTTTGGGGGACGTCAAGATTCACTCGCAAGGATTTCTGGATACAACGTATGGTGCAGTTGTCACAAGCGACGCCGCAATGGGTTTTTTTGCGGCTGCAGCATGCAGCAAAGCAGAGCGCAAAAGAACAGCAGGAAAAGAAGAAAGCGGAGGCAGGTGCAAAGTTGGAAGCGGAGAGACAGAAAAAGCGTGCTGCTCGTCAGGCTTCTGAACTACACCAGGCTCATATTCGATCGAAAGGGTATTGTGAACCAGTAGTTGCTATATGGTCACTTCTAGAACGTGCAGTGCGAGGAAAACTCCGCTTTGAAGGTGAGCACTTATCCCGCGCCGTGCGGTTGAACCTGATTGATAATGGAAATGTCCGATGGGGCTGCATGGAAGGACTGGGGGTCTTGGTATGCTACAGCGCGCATTTAAGAGTGAATTGGATTGGTTGATGCCTGACTGTGCGCTTGCTGGTTGCTAGCGCAAGGGGGTGTGCAGGAAACATGGAGTTCGATGCCTCCCATTTACTCAGGAAACCGATTTCAGTGCCTTAAGAGCACTGGAATTGTTCCCAATGGGGAAACAATCTAAAGCAGATGTGCTACCTATTGTGTTGTGCCACCCATGGCTCTGGGGTAGGTGGCAAGATTTGTGTATGTCTACCGAAGTGGGTGCTTACCACCCACTACACTGACTTACCCAATGACTTGGCGAAAAGTGTTCAATGTTTGACCACCCGTTTTCCCAATATCGTTTTGTGTGTTTGAAGCCAGTAAATGAACGCCCTGCTTCTATAATACTTGGTAATTCGTTATAGCGCTTCATGAAGTTCGAGAGGTAGTGAAGTAGATATGAAGGAGGTGCTGACCGCTTGAAACGGCCTCCAAAAACCCCATCGCCTTCGGCAGGAAAGTCAAACTGTCCAAGTTTGAGCATACCACGCTGTATATGAGTTAGAGCCGTACGATTTGATGCCAATGGGATGGTTTAGTGGGTAAAGTTTCACCTCGGAAGGTAGGAATCTAGAATGGATTGCAGGATGAGTCGACGCGTGTGCGCGTTTGCGACAGCACCATCCTGTAGTGTTATGTTTTACTTGGGTTGACCCCTCACGGTGCCTGACACTGGTCTGGCCACCAATGTGGACCTGAGGAGGTGTGCACTATTGTAGTTAGTTATTATAATTTATTATGGTAGTGTACGTACTTAGGTGACCGCGACTTCGTCGTTGCGAGCACTAAGTAAAGTTAACCAGAGACTTCGGTCATTCATAACTGTTCAGTTTGACCTGAGTTATCCAGCTCTGGATTGTGACGTCTTGGCGCCGTTTCCCCTACTCCTCTCGGATGGTCACCGCATTCGGTTCGCTCAATTCACCAGCTCGGTAAACCTACAGATAATCTTTGTTATAATTGTGGTGTGACATTTATCTACCGTGTTTTACTGGTATCGCCCCTGTACTGGGGAATTTTTCCGATACATCCCGTGCAGGTGCGCCCTCCTTCGGGTCTGTTTCCGCTTTCTGCACGACCCGCCGGGGTGTTTTTTCCCTTCTTCGGAAGGCACCACTCACCGGGTATATTCTAAACCGCCGCATCGCGTGGCCCACTGATCTCTGGTTTTACCGTCTTTCTGGCTCCGGGTCACCTTTCTTTATCAATTTCTGTGGTGAATCCGAATTACCTAAGGAGTTCTACCCTTTTTACAGGTATACAGAGGGCTCTGTCACTGGGTCTGCCTCCACAGGGAGCAAGGCTTCGCTCACCTTGAATGTGATACCCAACCTTCGGGTTTTGCACTACAAGAGGTCTCCCGGCCGAAAAATGTTGAACCGTGCGTGGTTACTTCAGCGGAATAATCATAATTGGTTCACTTCGAAGAAGGGAGACTCACGTGGAAGTCAAAGAACTGGTGATCAGTTGGAACATCGTGTGGTGATCGAGAGATCTCGGTGAATATTTGTTTTTTGTTCTGTGCTCCGTTCTTTTGATATCTCTTAATTGAACTCTTCAGTACTCTGAGTAGATTCGCTGGCCAATTGAGAAATGCCACCACCCTCTAAGGGTTCTCCTGCAAGATCGTCACGCGTTCCTCAGCCTGCTGCACCGCGTTCGCGTGGTTCTACCGTCGAGAACTCACCTACTGACGAGATCATTCCGGATGCTCGGAGAGCACCCTCTGTTGCTTCAGGTCCGCGAGAAGTTGCAATGGTTAATCAACCTGTGGTTGAGACACCGTCAGTGGTTATTCCTGGTGAAAATGATGCTTCGGAGTTATCTTGGCTCGAGTCTTGCCTGGGCATCGCTGCTGCGACACATGTGGACCTCTTGCAGAGTGTAACCGAGCTTAGGCGTAAGTTTGAAGATGCACAGGTTCACGACGTCTCTAACGATCTACGTCGTTTGAGACAGGACGTGAATTCCATTTTGGAACATCTTGGTGCACCCGAGTATTTTATGAAGGGTTATCAGATATTTAACCATTTCGTTCGTGAAGCGACAGTTCGAATCCACTCATGTCGGAATATTCTTGAAGAGACATATGGATGAAGCCGTAGACGCACGTGCTCAAGAAGAAGACGCATTGGTTGGTTCCATTCACCGCTAGTGCAAACGAAGTCAGCGTAAATCCAAACAGGGAGTTCGCATCCATTCGGATTCATCAAATTCAGACTCTGACAGTCACTTGAGTGATTCCTCTTCGGATTTATCGATTTCCGATATCGATCATGGGAGATCTCGCGCGACACGTTCTAAGGCCACGTACCACACTCATGGAGTTATTCGCTCTCACGAGAAAAGACGGCGCCACGTTACGCTTAAAGAGCTGAAACCAACGAATCCTCTTTGCAGAAAACTGTTATCATATCGATATTATCGCTTTAACGATTCATCGAATGATCTATCATCACGAGGAACCGGAAACGTCAGGGACTATATCAAAAGAAAGAGTCTCACCTTACGGAAGCGCTTTACTAGTGAAGACCCAATCTTGCTTCTTGACTTCCTCGCGAAGTTCGTTCAGGAGGCTGATATACTCGGGATGAGCGAAGCACAAGTGTATGTCACTCTAGCGTACTTGCTCGCCGGAATCGCTGAAGATCAGTTCAATTCCGTTCGTGGATCTTCCCGTGCATCGGATGGTGGGATAACTTGTTGGCCAGAAGCGGTTCAATACTCAGGTCCTATGCAACTGGTAGTGCTATAAAGGATGCGATACTCGCTTTGCGCGATACAAGGCAGAAGCCTAGAGAGACCGAAACGGTTTATTAGAGGCTTTTGAATAAGGCGTTTCACCGTTGTGTTAATGTACATTCCGCCCAGGAACGCTGCATCATGTTTGTTCATGGTCTTGATGCTGGTACCAGAGCTTTGGTTGCTCGCCATCGTGAAGAGAAACGGAGAGTTACCTACTTCGAATTGGTTCAATTTGCCCAAGCCGAGGGAGATACTTATCGTGCTTGACATTCATCGAGAATTAGACCGCCGAGAGCTCTTCAGGTAGAAGGATCATCGTTTTTATCGCTATTTCGCGATAGAACCACAACCGGTGATAACGAAAACATCCATTTTGCCGGAAGTGACCCAGACTCGTTGGGAACTATGGTTCCCCCGTCAACATCGACTCTGACCGCGGATGGAGAACCTGCGTGTTATGGAGGGGTTCGAGGTCTGGCAGCTCCGCTCGCTTATGCGAACAACGGTACGCGTCACACCCGTCTGGGTTGGAAGGAAATAACACAACGTCGGGTGGATAATCGACCATGCAATGCCTCAGCCCAGCTGATATGCTTTATCTGCTACCTACATGGTCATGTTGCACCCAAATGCACATTCCCCATGCGGGACGGGTTGAAGATCATCACACAGTACGAAGCCCTCACGCCTGAGGAGAAGACTCGTGTTAGGAGTGCGTCATACAAACAACAGAAGTTCCTGCAAACTTACCTGCATCAGGTGTAAGCAGAAGATGTCATTCGAGCACCTAGCCTTGATAACCAGGTTGAAGACGGAATACCTGCGAATGGGGCTCAATCGAGATCCCCCGAAGTGGTCCATCTACCGAATCCGGTGCAACACGCTTAGAAAAACTTATCTCAGAAATTTCCGCTCCGGGAAGGGCGTCTTGTCAGCCGAAGTTAAAGACGGCAGAAAAACTTCGCTCCCCAGCTGTTAAAGTCCTTACACGGATGATGGCTGAAACAGACGTTGACTCAGACGAGTTAATGGTTCTACGTCGACCATGGGTACGTTCCCGTAATCTCCGTATCCCGGATGCAGTCTTGGTGATGGAGAAGAGAAACTACAAAATTTATGCCGATCTTGGCGTCTCCAACCAGTTCATGGTCCGACAGTCGTCTGCTCTTGATACTGGAGCAGCACTAAAATTGATCCACGCAGATTTGGTACCACCGACACTTCGCGGTAACATTCGCTTTGGGCCCACAATGGATATCGCCGACGCGAATAACAGCCCGCCGAAGACCTATGGGTATATATCACTTCTGGTGAGATTAGGAAATTGTCTGGTACAACTGAACTTCGTTGTATGCGAAAAGCTCGCAGCACTGGTAATAATCGGTTGTGATTTCTGTGATTGCGTTGTTGAAGCTATTCGCCGTCGTGCGAAAAGAGTGAAGATGGAGAAAGGATCTACAGTGCCGATTGTACGGAAACCGTTGAAACGCGCTACGCGTAAGCGCGTTCCGATACCCGCCGCACAGGAGGTTACCGATATGAATCCAGTTTCCACGCAGCTTCGTATTTGCAAGTTCGTTGCAATACCACCGGAGTCGCAGAACAGGGTGTCAGTTGTTACCAAACAGCATGGTGTGCAAGTCAATCAACCAATACCTTCAATTTACGACAATCATCAACTCGCACTGGCGAATGGTGTTGTCTCGGTTGAACCCGACAAACCTTTTCAGGTCCTGGTTGCTAACCATGGCCAAACCACCCAGTGGTTAGTCAAAAACCAAGTACTTGGTTCCGCTCTTCCGCACCCGACAGCAATCGTTGCGACGAAGCTACCTGTTGCCACGGTTATCAGTATCGCAGAACCTAAGGAGGGGGGAGTGCTGGCGAAGCCGAAATCGCCCAAGCGAAGACCAAATACTGGTATTCAGTACCAACGGAACCCTGAAAGCGTATGGCACCGCCCTGTTTTAAACAAAAGGACCCTGTCGAGGAGTTGGAAAACTTGGATTTAAGTCATGTCCCTGAGACACATTGCGAAAGATTGCGAGATACCCTGCTGGCTTTTACATCCCTGTGGGATGGCTGCCTCGGAAAAATTGGAATAACAGAACACCGTAATGATCTTCGTCCAGATACAAGGCCAATTGCACAACACCCATATCTAGCAGGGCCGAAAGCTCGCGAAGAAGAGAAATCTCGAGTCGATAAGATGCTACGCCCTGGCGTGATAGAGCCTGCTCAATGGTCATGGGCATCACCAGTCGTGTTGGTTCCGAAACCCGATGGATCTTGGAGGTTCTGTATTGCTTACCGACATCTTAATGCGGTTATCTTCAAAGATGTTTATCCAAATCCTCGGGTGGACGAATATCTCGACTCACCTGGGAGTGCTACCCTGTTCACCGCCTTAGACGCCAACTAGGGTTGTTGGCAGGTTCCAATCCGAGAGGATGATTGAGTTAGAACCACATTCTTGTGTCACCAAGGATTGTTTAGGTTCAAACGGATGCCCTTCGGGCTTACTAATGAACCTGCTACGTTCTAACGAGCTATTGATATATTGTTAGCTCGATTCAAGTGGAAAACCCGCTTGGTATACCTGGACGATATCATAGTGGTTTCCGATAACGCGAATGACGACTTAACCCATGTACGCGACGCCATTCGTGTAATGCGCGATGCAGGAATAACTCTTAAGTTGAAGAAATGCGAGTTCTTTACAGATTCTGTGAAATACCTTGGACATATCAGTCGTCCTGGTTAAATCTCTGTGGATGAAGTTCGAATTAAAATCACTTAAGAATGCGAAGCATCGAGTAATGCATAGGAAACTAAGATCCTTCTTTGGATTGTGTAACGTATACCGAAGTTTCGTAATCGGTTTTGCGGACATCGCAGCTCCTCTCAGCAGGCTCCCAACCAAGAGACAACCAGTGAGCTTGGTACCTTTTGGTGACGCAGAATCTACTGCTTTCTCCAAGCTTGTGGATGCTGTTACTTCACCACCAATCTTGACTCTTTCCAAACTTGGGCTCCCATATGACGTGGACACTGATGCCAGTGATAACGAGGTTGGTTGTGCACTATTTCATATCACGGAAGAAGGTGTGAGACATCCCGTCGGATAGTGGTCGAGAAGTTTAAACGTGCACTATTTCATATCACGGAAGACGGTGTGAGAAATCCCGTCGGATACTGGTCGAGAAGTTTAAACGTGCACTATTTCATATCACGGAAGACGGTGTGAGAAATCCCGTCGGATACTGGTCGAGAAGTTTAAACATGCACGAACGTAGCTACTCCATTTCTGAGAAAGAGTGTCTGGCCGTTGTATGGGCATTGACAACGCTCCGACCCTACATTTTGGGTACCCACTTTAAGGTATATACGGATCACGCGTGTCTCCGTTGGCTTTTGGAGATCACCGAACCTTCTGGTTACTTAATTCGTTGGCGCTTACGCCTATCGGAGTTCGATTTCGATATCTTATACAAGAAAGAATCTTCTAATGCTCACGCCGATGCATTATCCAGACTAGGAACTAATGCAGAAGCAGAAACGACAGCGAACCTGGATATACCATGCTTCATGGTTGGACACCTACATGGAAGTGCTGAAATCTTTTCGGATGATGTATGCGACGGCATACTGGCTACCGAAAGCTCGGAAGCACCGGGTTGTTCATTTGTAACTATTGCTTTGGAGGAGATGATCCATGAAGAACAATTGGATTCGTTCTGCACGCAGATCCGAGCACGCCTCAATGGAGGAGATCGAATACCGTTCGTGGTGAATGATGAGGGCTATCTTGTTAGATTGATTGAATCTACACCACAAATTTTGGTATTGCAATCATCAGAACAGGGCGTCTTACATATATACCACTATTTGAAGTTAGCTCACCCTGGAGGTCGAAAGTTATACTGAAGCCTCAGAAGAAACTTCTACTGGCTTGCTACGGCATTTGACTGCTATGCAGTTCGTCGTTCTTGTACAAAGTGTGCTAAGAATAACATGAAGCTACGTAGATACTCAAAGGAGTTAGCGTTATTCCCAGCTTGGGTACCACTGAGATTCGTCGCCATCGATGTACTTGGAGAGCATATTCGCACAGCTCAAGGACACAAATTCTTAATTGTCATAACAGATGGGGTTATTAAACTGGTACGAATAGTGCCGTTGAAAAGGATTCTGCTAGTGCAGTGGCGCAAGCTTTTGCCACCTACTGGGTCTTCGTATACGGCGCGCCCGTGAATCTGCTCTCAGATAATGGAGGCCAACTCACTTCTAAGTTTTTCCAAGATGTCTGTCGAATATTGACGATCAAGAACTTGGTTACAACGACCTATCACCCCCAAAGCAGTGGGCATGTAGAACGATTTAATCGTCCAATGCTTAATGCATTAAAATCCTATGTGGCGGATCACCCCAAGGAATGGGACTTATACACCGATTCTATCACGTATGCCTACAATACCCAGTTTCATCGGGTTACTTCGCTTTCACCTTTTGAGCTGGTCTTGTCCCGTATCCCAACACTCTTGGCTATCGAGGCACAACCGACTCTCTCAAAGTACCCTTCGCCAGGTTTATACGGTGAATCATGGAAAAGATGGCTAACAACGATAGTACCGATGGCTCGGAAAGCTATGACGAAAGCTCAGAACGCGTACAAGCGTAATTTCGATAGCAATGTTCGTACATCTCTTCCAAAGGTTGCTACAAACGACTTTTTATTCGTACGCAAAGAGTACTATAATCTTTTGAGGAACGCCATCAAAAGCTCTCCCCAATCGTGGATGGACCCTATCGAGTGGTATCTACTGATGCGAACACAGTTTTGTTGTATATTAACAATCAACACGAACAGATATCATGCGATCGCGTCACCCACGCTCCAAATCCTAACATGGAAGTGGTTATCGCTCCTGCGACGCTTTAAGGGGTATTCCAATCGCATGAACCGCAGCGTACGGATTCTACGTCCTTTTGCCCTGCGATTCTTCCCACACCAGATCGTGGTTTAACCGATCTACCTTCGCAATCGGATTCTCAAATCGTTGAATCTCGTGTTACACAACGGAATAATTCTCAAATACTCACTCGAGTAACACCCCCACCTGAGGTTCTTTCCGCTCCCCCAGCTCCGTATGAAGAGGGCGGAGGTTGCTGGTGAAATTGCTGTCAATATATCACCATCACAGGAAAATACACTCGCTGGATCTCGTCGCAACACTGCGTTGGCTTCAGAGGAGGGAACCTCTACTAAGGAAGCGAAACTTCAAGGTATAAGAGATGCTACGCCTCAACTCAAAGAGAGTAACGTTAGTAAGGGTCAGAATACCCCATTATGAGAAGACAATACTGGTAACACCAATGCTGTGATTGAACCGTCATCTTCAACGAAGAAGGACAATCGCACTCGCCAAATTGTGAACCGCACCAAGGAGACGGTCTTTGCAGACCCATATCCGATTTCTTAAGGCGATTTGCAAACTAATTTGGTCGATCTCGTGATGTAGAGAAGAACGAAGCTCCATGAAATTATTGAAGTCAATTCTGAGAACTTTTGGGCACAAGCCATACCATCGTTGGAGAAATTGGACGCAATGGCCCACGCCGTGACAGCCTTTTTGTTAGAAAATACGGAGAACCGGACTACAGTGCCAAAGAACGCCAATGCGTGTGCACACGCTCCGTTCCGAACGTGCGAGGACGCAACATCATTGGGCGATGCACAATAATCTTGCAGCTCTCGTGGACTTGACCCAAACCAATCAGATGGTGGCAAAAGCACAGTGTTCGGTGAACCGCCACCCCGGCGCAATGAGTGCAGTGTGTGAGTG
This sequence comes from Gracilariopsis chorda, assembly GCA_003194525.1. Lineage (NCBI taxonomy): Eukaryota > Rhodophyta > Florideophyceae > Gracilariales > Gracilariaceae > Gracilariopsis > Gracilariopsis chorda. The sequence continues at coordinate 48,344 of NBIV01000253.1, forward strand.
TCTCCGTAGCAACGGTACATCCGCATGGATAAAGAGAACTTCTCGAGTCTCCGAGGCCACCATTCCGCGGTTACGCGCTCATGGGGAACTTTCTTTAGCTCGTTGTTCTCATGAGAGTACCTACTTTCAAAAAAACTTCGCGTACCGCCGTTTGGACGTATATGATAAGTTGTCATATCGTCGCCGCGACGATATACGACGAAGTCGTGAAGCTGTCACCGCTCCCAAAGAGGGTTATTACTGCCCCTGGTGGTGCCCCGAGCTCTACTTTGGGTTGCACAAGAGACACCGGCCCACAGTACGGGTCATGATGGTGGAGAAGTCAGAATTGTATTCAAAAGAGTTCGTCGTGGAACGTATCGTACGTCATGAAGCTCGTGATGGATTACTACAGTATCTCATCAGCTGGTATGGATATTCAACCAAGAAGGATACATGGGAGCCTATAGAGCACCTCCCAAGGTCCAAGATTATATCTTATCATCATAGGACCCGGTGGGCTCTCCCATCCAACTTGGATAATGCGCAAGTTGGACAACCACACTTGGTAAGATCCCGCAGGACGTTGATACTACTGCGACGCAGTATGTGAAGGGAATCGAAGAGAGTGATGAGTTGAGAACTCTTATAGGAGTGAAGGTTCCAGATTTATTTCCCTATACTCACCGAATTAACTGTTTCACCGAAGAAACGGTTTATGAAGATATGCATCATGCTCATGAAGTACACGAAGAAGAAGTATGAAGACACAAGTTTGTTTATCCTGTGTTCGGAAGAACTATCACTAGGTGATCGAGTACCACTATGTTGCTACACTCCCGATGAGGGACCAGCATCACCTTGGTTTGACGCTCCTGGCGTATGCTGCGCTGCTGACGCTACAAGCTGGCTCACTTCATTCATACCAGGCGAAACTGGTGTACTCAGATTCAACATGTTAGCTCGAAATGCCGTGAATTCTGCGAATACCGCAAATGGCGGTGGAGCACTCTGCTGAGTTCTCAGATTCCAACCGGATGGTGGCACGGCTCCTGTAGCGGATGCTTCGGCTGCGGAGCCGAAGGGCAACCAATTATCTGGTGCACGCTCGTCAGCGGAGGCTGAGAGAGACCAGCAGAGCTGGAGGCACCCGGGAGAGGATTGGACGGAATGTTCGTTGGTATCCTCGGAGGAGCTGATAATTGGTATTCCAAAGTATTATTCGAGTTCGAGTTTGACGCTTCGGATATCTGGTGTGTATGGCCTGATTTGCATGGAACAGGAATGTCGGAGGAATTCATCGTGAGTCTGTTATTTAAGCACTTTGCTGCCTGCAAGTTCCGCTCGAAGAGCGTGGGAACCCTCGGCTGAGGAGGGGGAGATGTTGTGCAACGCAAAATGTGTGGAAATCGCGATGATGCTACTCATAGGAGTGCCACGCGGTTACCGTGGCGTTTCTACAGTATATGAGTTGGAACCGTACGAGGTGATGCCCATGGGATAGTTTTCGGTGTGAAGTTTCAGCTAGGAAGGTAGGAATCTAGAATGCATTGCAGGATGAGTGGACGCGTGTGCGCGTGTGTGACAGCACCGTGCTGTAGTGTTATGTTTTACTTGGGTTGATTCCTCAGGGTGCCTGACACTGGCCTGGCCACGTGTGTAGACCTGAGGAGGTGTGCACTCTTGTAGTTAATTATTATGATTTATTATGGTAGTGTACCTACTTAGGGGAGAGTGACTTCGTTATCGCGAGCACTATGTAAAGTTAACCCAAGAATTCGGTCATTCATAACTGTTCAGTTTGACCTAAGTTAACAGGCTCTGGATTTTGACGTCTTTGCGCCGTGTACTACTTCTCGGGGAGGGTCACCGCATTCGGTTTGCTCAATTTACCCGCTCGGTAAACCTACAAGTACTCTATGTTATAATTGTCATGTGGCATTTATTTACCGTGTGGTACTGGTATCGCCCCTGTATTGGGTAGTTTTTCCGATACATCCCGTGCATGTGCACCCTCCGTCAGGTCTGTTTCCGCTTTCCGCACGACACGCCGAGTGGTTTTTTCCCGTCCTCGGAAGGCACCATTCACCCGGTATATTCTAAACCGCCGCATCGCATGGCCCACTGGTCTCTGGTTTAACCGTCTTTCTGGCTCCGGGTCACCTTTCTTTATCCATTTCTGTGGTGAATCCAAAATACATACGGAGTTATGCCCTTATTACGGGTATACAGAGGGCTCTGTCACTGGGTCTGCCTCCACAGAGAGCAATTTCCCCAACACCTTGAGTGCGATACCCAACCTTCGGGATTTGCACTACTCCGCTCATTAGGAAAAGCACATATCAGAGTGATGACTCGATACAGAGAAACGTGGATTCGCGGAAACGTACAACAGAACTTGTAATGTATACAGTCTGGAGTTCTGTTGAAACAATACGCTCTTTCTCGTCAAGACGATTGATACGCCTCCGAGCATTTCCAGCCTAACAGGCGAATATATTCTTACTGGCATTGCATCTTTCTTTTTCTCCATAGTGGAATCCTGGAGTTCCACCATCAATTGTGTCTTTGACACGACTTTCACATGTTTGCGTAGTGCTTTTGCCTTCATCTTAAAGGATTCGGAAAGTATACATGTCAGTCATCGATATAACTCTTCTGACATGTTCTTAAGCATAATAATTATCCTTATGCATGCTATTCTTACTTACTGGTGGAAAGCCACAAATTTCTCCTGTAACTTCTCGACCATGGTATACAACATCCTCAATTGCTTCAGTAAATCCCAGCTGATGCAGTCTTAGTTCTTTGAATGATAATCAAGGATTGCGATCCAGGACATTGACTGTATTTCAATCGAAGAGATAGGTTGTTTCATGCTGATTGAACTACTGCATCCTTTCTTGGCCTTCAAAAACGATTCCAAACAGGTTTCGTAATTATTTTCTTACTTTAAATACAAATCATCTATAATATTGTAATTCAGAAAGCAATTGAGACCACTAAATCCGGAAATACTCGCCACTCGCCTAGGTAGTTACTTGCGTATTGCTTTCGCACAAATAGGTCTCCCATCGTCTGCTTGAAACGAAGCAAAGAAGCGAATTGGAGCAGACCAAAGATCTTGCACTTAGAAGCAATCTAAAACACTTTCACCATCGCGTTCAGGGTTAGTGTGTGTCAACCTTGCATCAGCTACGCTAACTCTGCTACCACTTACGGCATAAGCCCAACAAAGGTTCGTTAATATGTTTCTGCGGCACAAATGTATATGCAAGACTCACAACATTGCTCACGATCCACAAAAAAGTTTTATTGGCCTTCTAAAACTACAAAAATCTTTTACTAAGTCAAGCACAAGCCAAGACAGGTATGTGCTATCATGCCGTTCTGAAGCTTCGTAATTTGGCGATATCGTTACTACAGCTACTTTGAACACTGTTTTGATGCTTTGAAAACCAATGTTTGCCCTCTTTGAATGCAAACGAAAGTGATATAAAATGTTCTTTGTTCAATGATGCTTGCACTACTAACAAAGCATTATTCAGATACATCTGTGAGTTGGCTTAAAAACATATTTTTGGCGACCACAAATGCGGCTTTTTGGCCTACCCATCTGTATATAGGTGTTATAACTGCCCATTGGACCCCCAAAAAACCTTGATTTTAATTTGATTTCTTTTATTTCTCAATTTATTGGAAAACAATTGACATAATGGTATGCACAAGATAAATCTTAAAACAAAAAGTTTAGATGTTTATATTGTATCGAATAAGGAATGTAGAAATATTTTCATTATATTTGACAAAATGTTTTAAACATCAATTCCAAATAGTTGCTATCAACATTTTGTTGATATGTAGAATACTGTTTGTGTTGCCATGGCTTCAAAGGAATAGGTTTTATTTATGAATGAGACCTTTGTCTAACCTACCTTAACATTTTTGGGACATTGGCAACCGCGTTAAAAACTCACTAAAATACATGAATATAATCTTTTTCGCGCGCCTACTTGGCGTCCCATAATTCATGCAGAGCTATTACTAACGCAGTTTTTTGAAGTCCAAAGAGTTTTGGCAGTGAAAACTAAACTTTTTCGATGTTTCAAAACTGCGCTAACGGGCTTTGCACGGGGCTAAAGGTGTTTCCTCAACACCGCTTTCCTTGTTTTTAGATATAAAAGTTATGAACAAGTTATGTTGTTTACTTAAAAATTGGTTTTCGAAGGTCTTTGCTATCTGAAGCTTAAAAGTTGTATATGTTCAACTGGGTTACGTTTTAGCAGAGTGGTTAGATTTTAAAGATTTGGTTACTCCAGAAAGCAACCAAACGTACGACTTTAGTAACATGCATTGCGTAACATTATTGTGCAAAAGTATTGCTCTTTGCAATATCATGCAATGAGTACTGGGAATCGAGCAACGATACAGCACTGTGAATGGACTGACTGTGGCCGCTCATTAGAACGAACCACAGGGTCAACACACTAGCCTTATAGATATTGAATAAATAGACTGACCGTTCTTACTCTCCCCAGGGAAAATGAAGCGGACAGAGCGACAAGCGCTCCATGGTAGCATCGCTGCGGGCATACGACGGGCCTGAAAGCGATTATAGAATATAGGACATCGATAGTTGTTATCGATAGGCAGACAGTGGCGGCCACCGCAACAGTACACGCAAGAAAGTTGACCGTTCAGAGGTGTTTCAGCATTCACTGCTTATCAAAACCCACCTACGAGCTCAAAGAAGCTCGTCTCTTTGCCCTCCAAAAAGACCGGCTTCCCTAGCTGCACTTCGAGCGCGCTATGGCTGCTCGGTGTTGCCATCCATACCCCTCACGGGCTTCTCTTTGCGTCTGCCTTTCTACGCGTGGGTTTTTTGTTTTTCCAACCCATCCCGACTCTGCTACTCTTAACTCTGTTGTTATCGGCGCCGCCTGGCCGCAATTGGAATCAAACTACACCGGTTTTAACTTTTGGCTGGTTCTTCTCCTATCCTCGAGCTGCATCTCTCATACCACGAGCAGCCTGCGTCTTTACTCCGCGCCACCTCTACGCTGACCTATCATCAGCTTCCGCGTCTGGCTCACCTTTTCTTCCCCCAGCCCGCTTCTTCAGCACTGAACCACCAGCTTTTGCCTTTGGATTGCGTTCTCCGACCCTCTGAACTGCCTCCACCATACCACTGCCGGACTTGCACCTTATTTGGCGTCACATCTTCTACCACCGCACACCACCTTCTGCCATTGAACCCCCCACTGATTCCACCATTGGGCCCCCCCGCCCAAGGACACCGACTTCCGCCTGTGAAGGCTCCCAGTGGTTTCCGCCTTTGCCTCCATTCACACCGGCTCCTGGTTTTGGCCTTCCCCTGCGGCTTCTGCCTTTGCCCCCCCCTTCCCCGTCTTCCGCCTTGGCCCCCCCGCCCGTCAATCTCTCTTCACGCCCTCACTGGTAACACCGTCTGCCTACCACAGAACCGTGCTTCCAGTGCGCAACATTTCGAAGTTCTGAACACAAGTTCTCACCTGTCCATACCCCACTAGGAATGTTGACTGTAAGACGAGATAATAAGTCCCAAATACGGCCTCTCCAGCCATTACCCATGCATGGAAGTTGGAGACTAGTCTCTCAAGAGTCTGCAAGCTGAGTACCGTAAGGGAACCAAAAGAGAACTTCAACCAATCTGGTGGCGAGTAAACACACTAGATATCCTGCTCAGCTAGGATATGGCTGCGAACCGTCGGTGACAGAGTGTCTCATGGTTTAGCCTGGACTCCAATTACAGATAAACAAGCAAATTGGAGCACGTTTGCCCAGCAAGTAACCTAAAGAGATCCGAGAGGGTAAACTGGTAAACACCTATCCTGCTGTTAGTTACCTCTCCTGGACATCCTGTACATTACACGAACCCTCGTTCTGGATTGCGCAGAAATTGGGCAGGCTGTTGAAAGCACATTTCACCGAGGTAGTTTTACTCGGAGCCAGGGGTTGAACTTTAGGGGTTTGGGAGGAGCATCTCCTGCCATTGGATCCGAACGTTCAAGAAGTAAAAGACGGATCCCTCCTCCAGTAGGACCTCTGTGAAGAAGTTTTATCTGGCTCCTTATCTGCTTCTCGCGGAGAGTTTATTTTGCGATGGACATTGATAAAGATCACGAGACCAAACTTTTATATAGACTAAAGAGAAATGACGACTACTACGCATGATACTCATACGCGCGAGCCCTCATGCATAGCTTGCAAGCATTATTCGTGCTCATGGAATCACGCTCAACTGATGGTAGCACGCAAGCACACAAGCGATGGGACGATGCCGATCGAAAAGCAAAATCGGCCATCGTAGAGAACTTGGGCACGCAGCCTATGGTCGCTGTCTCCGAGTTACTAGAACGGGAGTACTGCTCTGCCTTAGAGATGGAGATGGAACTTGAGTCCAGACACAAGAAGGATAAAATTCAATCCAAAGTAAACCTCCGGCAGAAGCTAAGCACCTTAACGTTTAAAGATGGTGAGGACATACAGAAACACCTCATTGACATGGAAACAACGTACTTGGAACTTGTCAGACTTGGTGATCCACTGACGGACAAAGAGTGATCTGCCACTCTGCTTCGCACCTTATTCGACTCACTCATGACCATAACACTACAAGCAGATGCTATGAACATGGAGTACAACAACGTAGTATCACTTGTCCGTTCCGAGAATGATCGTCGGATACACAGAACCTCTATGTCCTCCTTAAGTACTAAAGTAACCAACAACGACAGCATTGATCAATACTCTGCGGCGAAAAAGTATACCATTCGGGGCAAGCACCCTTCTCGAAAAAGAAAGACAGGAGCACAGTCCTGGAAATACGGAAGAATAGGACACATCCGTTCTGAGTGCTGATCACGAAAGAAGAACCATATGAACAAAGATAAGCAATGAAATCACCGTAACTCTAAGCGGATCATGAACCACCACAAAGAACAAAACAAAAAAAACGAGGCAGAAACTGGGATACGCTCCGTAACCCACGACAAACAAATAACAGTCGTAACAACAGCGTGGAAAGTGGTCTCTACCGAGGTTTCGTTGCCATAGCAAATTCAAGTCTTCATTTTGATGACAGCAGACCAACATGGCTAGAATCAGGTGCAAGTAACGTCTTCGTCAAAGACAAGGAACTGTTGTGGGACTATCGACCAAATAACTCACAAACGGTAAACACTTGTGACCATGCGTCTGATATAAAAGGCTTTGGAACAATGAAACTACCACTTGGGAATGGGATACTGTTACCTCCGAAGCATAAGCCATCCATCGACTCTAACCTCGTATCCCTCTCCGTGCTTTCCAGGCACGTAGACTTGCAAATTTCAAACAGCCAAGCGACTTCGATGTTCATCATCAAAGACTGCCCAACTGGCGAAGCACTTTACCCATCTACCTCAAGGGATGGAATTTACCCTTTGAAAAGTACCACGCCTCGCCCTCGTGCACAAACGGCACCACACGTTCTAGGAAACACTGAAAAGGACTGGCACGAGAAACTTGGACACACCGGTTGCGATAGGCTGCTGTCTTGCACCGAACAATGTGATAGAGTACACAAACTCTCCGCGACAGAAATAAACAATGTGTTCCGTACCCCATGCATCGACGCTGGTACCAAAGGTGCTCCAATCACACAATCTGACTCGGTCGCGGAAGAGCCATTGGAACTAACACACACGGACCTCACCGGCCCCATAAAACCAAGCTCCCTACCATGTTGTAAGTACACACAAGTGTAAGCTCTGTTTACTTTCTCGACACAAAAACTCAGTTCTTCGAGTCAGTAAGTTGGTACAAGGCTCACACAGAGAATTAACTCTCTCCAAACCAGATATATCGCGTTCTCCTTGACGGGGCGGGTGAGAATATCTGTGACGACTTCGTCACCTATGCCATGGAGAAAGGGATGATAATCGAATTCACTCCACCGTATGCTCATCAATCAAACGGTGTCGCGGAGAAAATCATCCAGGACTTGTGGAAGATGGCATGAACTTTCCTGTTCGCTTCAAAGTTGATTCAACAGCCATGGGAGGAAGCCATCTTTCATGCCAACTACCTAAAGAACCGCCTACCAAATTACTGAGTAGGAATGAAGGTCTCCTTCATACTATGGTTCAGACTAAATCCTTACTATACCAATATCCTAAAGTTCGGACAACAGGGACAGGCTTACATATATCTGTCCGAGAAAGTAGCGAACAAGAAGCTCCTACCTCGCGCTGTTCCAGGTCATTTTGTGGGGATGCATAGCCCAAGAACTCTGTGAAGAGTCTACGTTCCCTCAATGGGAAAAGAAATAAAGTTCCGTGAGGCAGATTTCAAAGTGAACAAGGAAGCCCTTCTATCAACGAACTAATAGAATTAACTTCCCTTCTTCGTCACGAAGCCGAGAGAAGGATAGGGTAAGATGACGAAGAGAATTTGGATGCCAATTTGGCGCATTGTTTGACTGCCAACTCTCACTTCAAAGATGTTAAGGATCATGGCAGAGTAGCTGAGAGCTTTGAGGAAGCAAAAGTCATGCCCAGGTGGGCAGAAGCAATCGACAGAGAATACAACGCCCTAGTGCAACGAGGAACGTGGAGGCCAGTAGATAGAAAACCAAGTATGAAGCCCTTATCCTTCTTTTGGAGATTCACAGTGAAATAATTGAGCTCTGATCCTCCACAGATCCCTCCGAAAGCACGCTGTGTAACACGGGGCAACTTACAACGTCCTTACTTGGACTTTGACCCCAAAGCCCTGTACCCTCCCGTCGGACGACAAGAGACTATCTGTCTTGTACTCTCCAAAGCTGCAGGCCAAGGCCTAATCTTAGAGGCGATGGACATAAGCAAAGCGTACTTCTACGGGGATCTCGACGAGCTTATAATAATTGAGCAACCAAAACATGCCTCCGGATCCTCATTTGTCCCCGGCATATTATGCTTGCTGCTCAAATCTTTCTGTGAGGCACGAAGAGCTCGAACAATATGGGGCTAACTACTACATGAGGCACTATTATGACTAGGATTCACAAACTCTATTACGGACAGTCGCCTTCACATATATTGAAGAGCATGCCTCGTAAGAGGGACATCTGGGGACTTGTTAATTTTCCCGGTCGCACCGGCTTTCATACATGTTCATACATGACTTTTCCCCGTGCCAGGTGGCACTGCCTGCGAGCAGGAGTTGGCCCGGTACACCAGTGGTACACGTGGAATACAGGCGTTGGCAAGGGTTGCAGGCAAGGATAGATATTGAACGGGTGGTTGTTATATATTTATTTAATTATCTATTTAATTAGTTATTACACTACGGAAGCTACACTACTTAGTGCGCCGGCCTCGCGGCCGCCGCACCATTAAATCTTCCCCACCAAGGGTGTTCTACTCCAAGGACTTGGCTCTGAGCTCATTCGCCTTCGGCGGTACTCGACTCCATTCAGGAGAGATATCCCGTTGCCTACGGTGTGCTCAACCTTGCTCGCCAAGATACCCCTCTTGAGGATTGTTCCCATTGTTGTAGTTTCGCCCGTGTATACGGTATATTTCTCGGCAGTGCCGGGCCTCCCCCGAGTCACTCGCGTGACTCGTTGTCGTCCCTTTCCTTTGTCCCATTTCCCCATATTCCTTTATATTTCCCCTTTCCTATTTAGGATAGTTCCCGCTATCTGCGGTTCATACCGACATCTGTCGTGTGTACGCCACTGTGTGGAGTCATCCATCCTCACCAGAGTATTGCACTGTGTTACAGGGTTACCTATTCACCTTCCTGCCCTAGTCGCGAAGGTTGACCTCGGTTTACACCCAACTTCGTCGTGTCATCCCTGGAAGGGCTCTTTCGCTGTGCTACCATCGTGAGAGGAACATCCCGAACGTCTTCGGCGTGTTTTCCCATCACTGGGCATTGCACCACCAAGTGGTCTCCCGACCTAGAAGATTAAGCTCTGTATTACTCCTCATGGAGGTTTGATTCATTTACCCCGAACAATTCCGTGGTTCCCGTTTGAACGGTTTGTCATGTCGAGGAAGCCTCTCGGACGCGGATCCGGCGATTACTCGCAGCCACTCCCACCAAGGTGGTGGCAACCCCGATGTTCAGCATCCTACCAGGATCCCGATAAGGGCTGGTTCTACCTTGGCTGCCAAGGTCGCTTCCCGCTCAACGGGCCAGGAACCGGAACCCCGGAATGATCCACCAGCTCTGCTGGACAACTTGACACCCAGTCCTGGGCCGCCTACAGCGGTTACTGCTGTCGCAGAAGTGCCCCCGCCATCTGGGGCCGTCGAGAAGAGCCAGGTGACTCGCCTGGACGAGCAGCTCCGTACGCTACGGACTGCTCACAACACCCTTGTCAAGGAATTTACCTCCTTCCGTGGAGTGATGGAGGCCAACCCTGTAAGGGATGTCGCAGAAGATCTCCGTTTAATACATTCGGACGTCAACACCTTGCTGGAAAGCTTTAGTGGACCCGCTACCTTCGTCGAAGGAATTGAGACCCGATTAGATCGAGTTAGGGCCCGTCTGGAGACGTTGGAGCAAACTGTCTTGACGGACCAACCCGCAGCAGCGGAACATGGAGCTGTCTCCCAACGCGCCGAGCGCAGGGACCAGCGACAAGACCGCAAGAAGAGGAGATCCCGAAGAAAGAAATCTTCTCGGTCGCCACCGACTTCATCGGATTCTTCATCGAGTGACTCGGATAATTCCGAAAGCTCGGACTCCGAGGCTGGCAACACCCGCCGCAGGCGCACTTCCCGCTCCAAACGGTCATATGCCACCGAAGATGCAGTCCGCGCCGGAACTCGGGGTAAGAAGCACTCTGGTTTGAAGGAGTTGGAGCCAACGAACCCGATGTATCGGAAGCTGCTGTCATACCGATACTATCGGTTAGAAGATACCTCTCTCGAGAGAAACGCCCGTGACACGGGTAGAGTGAGAGCTTGCATTAAGCGCATGCAGCTCTCACTCCGCAACCAGACTTTTTCTGGAGAAGACCCCATTCTGGTGTTGGATTTTCTCGCATGTTTCGTAGCAGAAGCCGATATACTCGGGATGAATGAGGCTCAGGCCTACATTACACTACCGTACTTTTTACGGGGAATCGCTGAAGATCAGTTCAAATCTGTAAGAGGCTCAACTCGTGCCTTCGAAGGAGGGGTTAGCTGCTGGCCAGAAGCGTTGCAATACCTGCTACGGTCGTATGCAACTAGCATCGCGATTCAATCGGCAATCCTCGCTCTGCGAGACACCCGCCAGAAACCTGGGGAATTGGAAACCGATTACTCGGTACGCCTGAACAAGGGTTTCCACAGGTGTGGTAATGTTTATCCCGCTGCGGAGGCGTGCACGATGTTCAGTGATGGGCTGGACCCAGCCATCAAGAACCTAGTGATGAGGTACCGGGAAGACCGGCCTAAGCTCTCCTACTTGGAGTTGGTGCAGTACGCCCGCGCTGAAGGAGATGCACTGCGCGCCAGGACACCTCAACCGAGGGTAAGAACCACAAAAGCGTTGATGGTTCAGAACGAGTCCAACGCCCTCTCGCTTTTGGCGGATGAGCCTCCCCAGAAGGGGTATGACAACGTACACATCGCTTACGGCGATGGCGTCTCAGTGCCGACTGAACTACCGTCAAACTTGGACGGGACGCAACCGACGGATCGGGAAGATGAACTGTTGTATACAGGGAACAGAAGAGCTCAGGCGCCCCGCATACCGTATGCAAACGGATACACCCGCAATCAGCGGCCCGGTTGGGTGAACAACCGCTCCCCTGGAGTTGTGACCGATACTCGGAATGTGGACCCGCGTACCGCGGTGGTGGCCATATTATGTCACTTCTGTTACACATTTGGTCACACCTCACCACAGTGTCTGTGTTCTATCCAGGACCTCCCGAAGATTGTCCCCAATTACGAGGCGTTAACTCCACAGGAGAAGGCGTCAGTCCCGGCCGCCTCGTAGTTGCACGCCAAGTCAGACTTTTCGCACGCAGTGCCCTCACCTCTTTTCCGGAAAATGGCCCCGGCACCGCCGGCTAACAACCGTTCGCAGACGATGGAAGTTGGTCCCGCACAAGCGGTTAAACGTGGTGATAACGGACAAGCTCTCGTATTCGAGGATCCTGAGCAACCAGCTCAGGAAAGCCCTGTTCAGGGAAACTAGCCGAGGGAGTCTCCCAATTGGGAGAGGCGTCCTCCAAGTCGAGGTTGTTGACGCACGAGGCGTCACCGCCTCGCTCCCCGGTGAAAATCCTCTCGAAGAGGGTCGCCGCAGACGCGGATTCGGAAAACTTCGGTGTTCTGCGTCGACCGTGGGTACGGGTAAGAAGTAACCGGATCCCGGATAGAATCTTGGTAATGGCCAAGCGCAACTACAAGGTATATGCTGACTTTGGGCTTCACCCCCAGTTCATGGTGAGGTACTTAACTGTCCTGGATACAGGTGCCGGTCCGAAGTTCATCGTGGAATCGGCTTTGCCCCCGCTGTTGCGGTCTCGTATCCGTTCGGGAACGGCGCCGGAAATCGCGGACGCGAACAACAATCCGTTGAAAACGGTGGGAACTATCGACTTGGCCGTGAGGCTCGGAATCCGTGGTGAAGCTCGACTTTATTGTTTGTCGGTCGTTGGCCGCTCCAGTCATACTGGGTTGTGATTACTGCGACCGATTCTTCGAAGCAATCACACCTCGTCAGAGGCAAGTCGAACTAGAGGACGGGTCCACCGCACCAATAGTTCGAAAGCCGCTAAGGCTGGCGACGAAGAAGGAAATGCCGCTACCTGCTGCACAGGAACCGCCGCCCGCATCGCAGGAGTCAACTAAGCTCCGCGTTGCGGCATCGATATCGATACCCCCGGAGACCCAGGTAATGGTTCGGGTCACCTCCCGTCAACACGGAGTACGAGTTATCCAACCCTTGACCTCGTTGTACGAGAAATATCAACTCACCATTGCAAATGGAGTGGTCCAAGTGACGCCGGACGCCCCGTTCCGGGTGCTGGTCGCCAATCTTGGCACCACTACCCAGTATCTGGTGAAGAACCAAGTGATTGGATCAGTTACGCCCCATCCGTTGGCTATGGTGCCAACGAAGATGACTGCTGCCAAGATTCTCGGTGTGGTGACCTCGGAAGAGGACGTACAACCCACTGAGGAGGGAGATGGTAACACCGTTGTAACGGATAAAACACCGGACGATCCGGACTCCGTGCCTAATGAGGCGGACCAAGGCGAGACAAGCTACGACCGAATGGACCCGGAGAAGGCTCTCGAAGAGTTGGACCTCGGTCACGTACCGGACTCGCATCGCGGGCGCCTCCGTGACCTCTTACGGGAGTTTACCACTATGTGGGATGGCTCCCTTGGGGAGATTAACGCAACCGAACATCGGATAGATTTATTACCGAATGCTCGGCCAATTGCACAACCCCCGTATCGGGCAGGACCGAAAGCTCGGGAAGAGGAACAATTCCAGGTGGACAAAATGCTGCGTGCCGGAGTGATTGAACCCGCACAATCTCCGTGGGCATCCCCAGTTGTACTGGCATTGAAGGCGGACAGCACCTGGCGATTTTGCGTCGATTACCGTCGCCTTACCTCCGTAACTGTACGGGACACCTACCCCATACCACGTATGGATGAGTGTATTGACTCCCTTGGAGATGCAACCGTTTTCACGGCTCTCGACGCCAACTGGGGATATTGGCAAATCCCTGTAAGGGAGGAAGGCCGAGATAAGACTGCTTTCGTCTGTCAGTCGGGGTCTTACCGCTTGAAGCGGATGCCGTTTGGTTTGAACAATACACCGGCCACCTTTCAAAGGGCTATTGACATTTTATTGTCCCGCTTCAAGTGGCGGACTTTTCTGGTCTACCTGGACGACATTATAGTCTTCTCCAATAATTTGGATGATCACCTGACCCATGTCAGGGAGGTAATAACCATGCTGCGAGACGCAGGAGTTACGCTCAAACTGAGGAAATGCGAGCTCTTCACGGACACCGTAAAGTATCTCGGGCATATCATCCGCCCAGGGTGGCCAACCATCGAGAAGGCTCGAGCCAAATCCCTCATGGAGGCGAAAGAACCGCAAACGCAGACGCAGTTGCGCTCCTTTTTAGGGTTGGTCAACGTCTATCGACGGTTCATACCGGACTTTGCACATACGGCAGCTCCGTTGAATGCACTTCTGAGGAAGGGACAGCAACCGAAGTTGGAACCGCTAACCACCGAGCAATCGGAAGCTTTCAACTCCTTGAAGGAGGCTATCACGACAGCACCAATCCTTTCACTACCCAAATAGGGGTTGCCTTATTCCGTGGACACGGACTCGAGCGACTACCAGGTAGGTTGTGCGTTCTTTCAAACAACGTCGGAGGGGGAAAGAAAGCCAATTGTACTCTGGTCCCGCTCTCTCAACGTACAAGAGAGGAATTACTCCGTATCGGAGAAGGAATGTCTAGCCGTTGTGTGGGCCCTGTCGACCCTCCGCCCATATCTAATGGGAGTACATTTCGCAGTTTACACGGACTACTCCTCCCTGAGGTGGTTAATGAACATCTAAGATCCCTCCGGTCGCCTCATGCGATAGAGGCTCCGCTTTGCGGAATTTGATTTCGAAGTCACCTACAAGAAGGGAGCGATGAACACGTAAGCCGACGCTCTGTCGTAGTTAACCACTAATGGGGAGGCACGCCGGAATACGGGTGACAACGAGATCCCATGATTCATCATGGACGCACCGGAAGACCCGAAATGGCCCAGCGACTGGGAACAGGACATCGAGTTCGACAAGCTACTCGCTTCAAGCTAGACACTCGAAACCCAGCTACCAGGAAGTTTCAGGCCCGTCGCGACGGAAGAAACGATCCGAGAACAATTCGGGGACCCCTTCTGTATGAAGATTCATGCCCGTCTAAATGGAGGAGAGGACCTCCTATTTGGAGTTAGTGATGTTGGTTACCTCGTAAGGAAGGTCGAACGCACCCCACAAGTGGTGGTTCCGTATTCCCTCCAATCGAGGATATTGCAGCTAACGCACTTCCCGAAGCTAGGTGGACACCCTGGTGGCAGGAAGTTCTATCTAACCCTGCGAAGGGACTTCTATTGGCCTGCCATGGCATTGGATTGCTAAGCAACTGTGCGGTTTCGCACTGAATGCACAAAGAACCGGGTAAAGCTCCGAAAAAAAAACACCAAGAAGTTGACACTACTCCCCGCTAGGGCGCCTCTCGAGTTTGTTACTATCGACATTCTCGGCCCTTTACTTGCAACAAAGCGAGGGAACAAGTTCCTACTCGTAATAACGGACAGATTCTCGAAGCTCGTTCGGACAGTACCTCTAAAAAGAATAACCGCTTACACGGTCGCCAATGCGTTCGTGACGCATTGGGCCTTTGTATATGGACCTCCAGTGGAGCTACTCTCCGATAACGGGAAACAGTTCGCATCGCGATTCTTCCAGGAAGTCTGCAGGATATCGGATGTGAAGAACCTCTTCACAACCACTTATCATACCCAGTGTAATGGGCAGGTCGAGCGGTTTAACCGGACGATGTTAGCATCTCTCCGCTCCTATGCGGCTGACCACCCAAATACTTGGGATCTCTACACCGATGCGATCACGTTCGCGTACAACACGCAGGTACACCGGACTACCGGGATTTCTCCATTCCAGTTGGTCCTATCACGGAAAACACCCCCAGTGGCGCTGGAATCCCAGTCTACACTGGATACATTCCCTTCCATGAAGGACTACCGCCAAAAGTGGAAAACCTGGCTAGCCCAGTTGGTACCCGCCGCGCGGAAGTCTATGGGTCGAGCTCAGGCCTCCTATAAGCGGAATTTCGATGCTCGCCTTCGAAAGGATACAACAGCATTGCGGGCCGGTGACTACGTCTTCGTCAGGAAGGAATACTAAAACCCCGAAAGGGAGAAGCGCCACAAACTATCGCCAGTGGCGGACGGACCTTTTAAGGTTAACTCCGTTACTACGGGCACGGTCGTGGTGGAAACGGGCGACAAGCTCGAGCGGTTGTCGAGCGATTGCATTGAACGCGCCCCTCCACCCCCGACCAAGGCTACACCAGCTACGCTGGACGCTACACCTGAAGGTGAATCTACCCCCGATACCTCGGTGATTTCACGGCCCGCCCTGTTGCCACACCCCCCGGGGTCTCACAGACCTCCCGGCTACTGCGGCAACCCCGGCTACGCTGGAAACGAACGGCCCTCGAGGCCGCTCTCAGTCACCGTACAACGGAATCTACCACCGCCATACGGTGACCTCTGGGAAACCCAGTAGCCCCCTCGCTCCGTCTGAGGAGGGAGAGGGGGACCGCGAAATCGCAGATACAACGCCGTCGCAAAGGGAAGCAAGCCGTGGAACACGGATTGGGAACTCTGGAATGGCACCGCAGCCACGGGAAGATAATCGCGCAACGCCCCCTCGCGGCAAGGCCGCGAAGCCGCCGTCCATGACGAAAGTCCCCGCAGTAGTGGCAAGCCCTGGAGAAGCACCGTCACTGGACGCGAAGGAAAGCGACGAGAAGATATCGGCAACGCCGGGAGAAACCGCTCGCAGCATCCAGCGGATAAGCCTTTCGAACGGGAATGACACTTCAGTGAAGGTACCCACTGCGAGAAGCGGAACTGGAAGCCCTGAAGAAGGGAGAGAAGTCTTGACACGGCTGCGTTTGCGGACGCGGAACCCGAGCGTCTCGGTAGACCCGGGAGTAATTACCAACGGCAAACCGGCGCTGCCGGATGACTTCACCGTTAAGCACTGAGCGCAAACCCCGATCCGGGATATTTTACCCAAGCCCCATAGGGGTGTACTACCTGTACACGACCCACACGGGGATGGCCCCGGAACGGAGATCGGTGAGCTTACCGTGGACCACGGGACGTTAGGTAAGCTGGGCACGGCGCAGCCACGGAAAAACACCCTATTTAGGGAGGCGGATTACACCACAACTCGTGGCCACCAACCGTCACAGACGTTACGAGTGGCGCCACCGACACCACTCACCCCACAACGTGGAAGTTCTCCTCAGGAGTACGCGCAAACGCTACCGTCAGCACGGAGTCAACCTCGCCACCTCGCAGCGCGAGCGAGCCACCACGCTTGTGAACGAACTAATCCTCGCGGAGAAGGACCCGCTGAGCGGAAAAGCCACCCGCACTCCCTATTACGGGACGTTCTCCCTCACGAGGGCACGCACGCCCCGAGGGACGTTACTACGACCCGGCAGGGCCGGACAGTCTTCGTACAGGAGTACATCCTCGACCGAGTGATAGCACACCGTTACAACGGAAAGGGTATATTGGAATACCGCTCCCGTTGGTACGGATACGACCCATCATGGGATACTTGGGAGCCCATCGAGCACCTCCCCCGGTCCAAGGTAATTCAATATCACCGCAACGCGGGAACGGCCACGCCGGCAACGCTGTGTAACGCCCAAGTGGGTTAGCCCGTCTCGGACGGTACAGAAGCAGGGTTACCCATTCATGCACACCGCCTACGGCGGAACCGCTGATATGATATCGGAACACTACTAGTGCAGCCTCGAGCTACAACATCTACATTCTTTTCGCTTTGAACCACACAAGTGGGTTTTCATCCAGCATGCTGGTTTGCGACCACGGTCGCCACCGTATGCACGGTTTTCCCCATCAGTGATGGCGCACGTTTTCCGAAGTGCACCAAACCGTTGGAAATGAGCGGAGCGCTACCTCCCGGCAGGGTACGTCACCATCAGAGGACGGAGACTAACCGCAAATTGGAAAGCGACCCCCTTCGGGGAAAGCTCTGACATGGAGAGGAAGTGCACACAATGGGACAACACCCCCATAGGGGCTCGTATTTATTTTCGATCATGCTATCTATCAGTCTATCTCAAGCCAAAACCCCGCAGGGGATCAGGGCCCATTCGATGGAGGAGGACCGCCGCCCAAGCAGTTAGCAAGCGCATCCCGCATTGCCGCGACATCTCCCGTAACTTCATTACGGCTAAGGCCCACTGTGAGATAGTGAAGTCCAGTGGATTCCGCAACTCTGGAGACCCATGTGGACGATACACGTTGTGTATCTGGCCCAAGGATGGCTATCTGTATTTTATATAATTTATTTAATTTTATTGAATTAGTAACCATAGGACTAGATATAGCTACTGTAGAGTAGGGCACTTTACAGTGCCACAGGGTCGAGGCGCCTCGGTGCCGATACTTAGGCACCTCGAGCTGCGCCTCCCCTAGGGACAGTAAACTCAGACACCCTTGTGAGTCTTGAGCACCCCCGTACTCGGTACTCACAATTCCCTTTGGCCTTCAAGGTATCGCTACCGCAATTCCGACCTGTAGGACTGCGTAGTCAGCGCCACCCCATTGCGCCAACATTACCAGAGGTGTCGCCGCCGCTTCATTAACCTTAGGACCCCCCAGCTCTGCCACGCTACCACGAGACCATTAGGAGCTTGCCCACTTGGCTCACTATCCTACATTTGGTCTCCCGACCTAGAATCCTCTTTGGACGTTTCGATACAGACCTTTAGGAAAGAAGAATTTACGGGATTCTACCTTTGGACTTTGGACCGACGGACTGGTAATGACAAGCAACCGCCCCATGGATACCGAAAATAACAACCGACCAGATGACCAGAGGACGCCACAGGCTGGCCCCAGTGGACTGTCGACGGTTCCTGAAACCATTGGCCTCGCGGCCGATGCGAGCAGTGACCGACGGAGTACGCGCAGTCAACCTTTAGGGCGTCCATTGACCCCCGTGGATAATCCTGAACGGATTGCGAGAGAGTCCAATTTGGCCGCTCGTCTCCGCTCACGCCTTAACAGGATCAATTCCCAGCCGGCCACGCCGACGCAAGACCTACAGGAAGCTTCTCCAGATGTGAGGGAAGACCTCTCCAGGGGTCTCGCAGATGTCCTTTGGCCGCAGCTGAAACGGCTCTGTGAGGAGCACGTCCAGTCCCTTTTGGATACGCGTGTTCCAGAGGCCCTTGACGGAATGATTGACCAACGGATTACTCGCCTCGTTCCTCAGGTCCTGGAATCCACGACCTTCGTGGAAGCCATGGCCTCGACCATACGGAGGGAGGTCACACGCCAGGTAGGCACCCCGGCCCTCGCGGCCAATATTCAAAGTATTCCTTCGGCCTCCGTGTGGCAACCACACTCCGAACCCCCGGGAGTGGCTGCTTTACCAGCCCCTCGCCGGGTAAACCAACAGGACGACCAAATGGAAGTGCACCCAGGGAGTGGAAGAGAGCCTCCCCGGCAAGAAGGCCTAATGACTGCACGACCCATGAGGTACCAGGGCTCCCAGCAGGCCCGCAGACCCATCGGATTTGGCGATGTCGAGATCGCTCCATTGGACGAGCGAAGTGCTGACCGAAGGAAGAATAGAAGACCTAGAAGGAACAAGAAGTCGAGGAAGAGGAGAGACCATTCGGACGAGAGCGATGACGGGTCCAGTTCGGACTCGTCAGTTTCGACCGATACGGACGCGGATGAGGCGGCTGTTCGACGCCTCAGGCCGCTGGCAACCACCAACGAACTTTTTAAGAAAGTGTTGGACTATCGGACTTACCGACTGGACAACAGGTCCTCAAGGTATTCCGGTTCGGTGGCTCGACGAGTCACCAAGTGGGCCAAACGGATGCAGCTTACCGTCACGGACAAATTCTCGGGCGCTGACCCGATTGCTGTCCTTAGGTTTCTGTCTCAATTCCGTACGGCCTGCGACCAGAACGGCGTCCACGAGGGAGCCGCTCTGTATCTGTTTCAGTTTTTCCTCAGTGGACAAGCGCGTGACCATGTGGTTTCGAAGATCTCCGGTTCCAGTGACCCAATGGATGCGACCGATAGGGAGCTCCTTAGGTCCTACCCAGAGGTCGTCCATTACCTTTTGGAGACGTACGCCACTGATGACGTAATCATGGATGCCCATCAGGACGTGATTTCCTTTAGGCAAAGCACTAACGTAACCGAAACGGGCTTTGCTGACCAACTGTGGAAGAAGGCGTACCGCTGTGGGAATGTGTTTTCCGAAGGGCGACTCAAGCAGCACTTCATCGCTGGATTGCTGCCGGCCATTAGGACTCACGTGCGTAATCACCACTCGGACAACCAACGCCTCTCGTTCCGACAGCTGGTCACATATGCCGAAGGATACGGCAAGACCTATAGGACATCCCGCCGAGCGGCTGACTTGGATACCAGAGGCCGAGCATCATCCTTAAGGAAGAGTTCCAAAGTCCATATGGTCAACTCTTCTGAAAGCGAGTCCACTGGTAACATCCGTTCGGAAGAAGGAGATATCCTTGCGGTCTCTTTTTCTTCCGCTCCGTCTGGTGCTCCATCCATATCGGCCACTGGAACTACTACTACTCCATCTGGACAAACGACGCCGCGGTATACTTTCGTCCAACCTAGGAAGGACGTATTCACCCGCGGGCCCCCTTGCTACCTCTGCCTTTCCACGGCCAGGCCGTGTGATTGCATGAAGTTCATGCCGGAGGACGTTCGCAAGAACCTGTTGGCCCTAAGGGATGAGAACTTCCAGGCCAGGAGGGCGGAGGGAAATTACCCTCGTCAGTACCAGCGGAATCAGTCCTCAGGGTCTAGTCGATACGCCACGCCGCGGGAGGCTCCAGCCTCTCAGGTCAACGCTGTCGATATTTCCGATACGGATACTGTCCCTCAGGTGGCCCCCGTGGAAGCTCCAGTGGACCGTCACGGAAAGACCGAACAGGCAAACGCGTAGAGGAGCGACCTGAGGCAAGCCGCCCCTCTGAGAATCCCTGCCTCAACCCCGATGGACAGGAGTCATCTGACTCCAGAAGTCCTTCGGAGTCTCACCAACCAATGGACGAATGGATCGACGACCCTTTGGAGCCGTCGCTGGATGACCAGGACCCTATTTGTGTCCTGAGGAAGGAGAACTATAAAGTTCGAATGACCATAGGACTCCGCCCCTCACACTCTAGAGTGGCTACGAGTGTGCTGGACACGGGCGCTGGGCCCAATTTGGTACATCCTAAGGTCCTACCGAGTGGTTGGGAAGACAAGGTTCAGGTGAGGAAGACCCCTAGGATCACTGATGCTTCGCGCAGACCAATGGCCATTAAAGGAATCATTTCTTTATTTGTCCAACTGGGCAGTTTGCGAGTCCGCACGTGGTTCCTCGTATGTCCAAACTTGGGAGCGGAATGTATCCTTGGGACTTCCTTCATCGACCGCTACGTGAAGGCCATCTACCCTGGCCTTCGGAAAGTCGCGTTCTATCGCGCACATCCTGTGGCCCTGATAGGTTCCAAGCCGGGACCTGAGGCAAACCCGCGGAAACCTCCACTGGCGACGAACACTGTGTCCAATAAGGTCAGGCTCACAAAAGCCCTGGTCATCCCTGCGATGACTCAGACCACCGCTTGGGTTCAGTGCGAGTCCTCTGGTCTTTTGACGCTGCAGAATCATCCCAAGACGATCCGGCGTCAACTCACCCTTATGGCCAATGGAGTTATGGACATCCGTCCGCGGCAGCCCTTTGTGGTCAGTATCAGTAACTTCACTGACCACCCGGTTCGATTACCTAAAGGAACAGTAGTTGGCATCGCCCTGCCAGCTCCTGTGGCCATTATGGAAACCAATATGGACAACTCCCAACCGGACGACGACGAGGACGTCGAGTCCTGGGAGGGGGACGTCAACATGGGCGACGAATTCGAATCCTATAGGCCTCAGGTTATAGAGCTCCTTCGGGAATTCAAATCCATGTGGTCTGGCCAGCTAGGCGAGATTCGGGCGACAAAGCACCGAATTGACCTTAAGGACGACGCGAAGCCAGTGTACCAGCACCCCTATAGGACGGGCCTAAAAGGAAGAACCATCGTGGCCGAACAGATGGACAAGATGAGGAGGGCCAACGTCATCGAGCCAGCTCCTCCTCATCAGTCCGAATGGGCAAGCCCTTTTGTCCTTGTGGCCAAGAAGGATGGCTCCGTCAGGTTTTGCGTTGACTATAGGAAGCTCAACGCTATGACCAAACGGGATTCGTACCCTATCCCCCGGATGGACGACTGTCTCGATTCCTTAGGAGAGGCAGCTGTCTTTACCACCTTGGACGCCAATTGGGGATATTGGCAAATACCACTGGACGATGACGCGAAGCCGCTGACCACGTTTACGACCCACGAGGGACTTTTCCGATTCATTCGGATGCCCTTTGGATTAATGAACGCACCCGCGACGTTCCAGAGGGCAATGGACATTATCCTATCTAGGGTCAAATGGAAGTTCGCGCTGGTCTACTTGGATGACGTTATCATCTTTTCGAAGACCATTGGTGAACATTTCTCCCATGTTAGAACAGTCCTGAGGATTCTCCGTGAGGCCGGAATAACTTTGAAGCTCCCCAAGTGCTTCTTTTTCCAGTCCTCTGTGGATTATCTTGGCCATGTGGTCCGCCCTGGCTGCCTACAGGTTGCCTCGAGGACGACTGACGCCATACGGCAAGCTAAGCCCCCCAGGACCCATACGGAGTTGCGTTCTTTTTTAGGTCTGTGCAACGTCTATCGTCGCTTTGTCCAAGGGTTTGCAAAGATCGCTGCGCCGCTTAACGACCTGCTGCGCAAAGGGACCCCATCGGAGTTCGATTGCCTGACGGACGAACAATACGAAGCTTTTGAGGCCCTGCGGGATAAGCTTCTGAACCCTCCTATATTGGCCTTGCCTAAACCGGACAAACCGTACATCCTTGATACGGATGCGTCCGATGGCCAAATTGGATGTGTTCTCCTCCAGGAACAAGAATCTCCGAAGGACTATAGACCAATTGGATATTGGAGCCGCTCGCTAACGAGCCCAGAGCGGAATTATAGCACGTCCGAGAAGGAGTGCTTAGCCATTGTCTGGTCAGTATTAACCTTAAGGCCATACTTGGAAGGAGTCCGCTTTACCATTAGGACTGATCATCATTCCCTCAGGTGGCTTATGAACATGACCGACGCGTCCAGCAGGCTTGCCCGATGGAGATTGCGCCTGTCGGAGTTTGATTTCGACGTTGCCTATAGGCCGGGGATCAAGCACCGAGCAGCGGATGCCCTCTCTAGGATCCTAACCGACGGCACCGACGAATCCCCACTGGACGACGAGCTACCCACGCCGGACCTTTCAGGTTATGAATCTGACCATGAGGATGACTTCCTTCTAGGACGCGTTAATTGCGATGACTCCGATGTGGACGTGAATGCAGTTTACCTTGTGGACTGGCCTATGGATGACGACAGCGAAGCGCGGACCCTTGAGGTTCATGCGGTTCAACCAGAGGAAAAGGAGCTCTTGCCCATCACGCTGGATGAGCTCCTTCAGGCCCAAAAGGACGACGAGTACTGCAAAAACCAGGCTGACCTCGTCGGGACCCCTGGCTGTCTGTTCGACTACGACCGATTCGGACTGCTCTGTCGCAGAGCCCCTCTGGACGGAGCAATCCAGCGGGTCATTCCCAAGGTCCTCAGGGCACGGGTTCTATACCTCGCCCATTACCCCCGGTTGGCCGGCCATCCTGGCGGAACAAGAATGTATCAGTCCTTAAGGAAACATTTCTACTGGCCCTTTATGGCTAATGACCTCTGGCAAACCTCTAGGACATGCGCTTCGTGCGTGAAAGCACGCGGCTCGAAAACCATCCATCAGGCCAAGTTGAAGCTGTTCCCAGCCGCAGGACCACTGGAGTTTATCGCTACGGATATCCTAGGGCCATTACCGTCAACGACCCATGGGAACAAATTTATATTGGTGCTTACCGATCGGTTCACCAAGCTCACCAGAGCTATTCCCATGAGGTCCACTACGGCCACTGACGTAGCAATGGCGTTCTTGACCCATTGGGTGTATCCATATGGTCTGCCACTTTATCTCCTATCGGACAACGGGCCACAATTCGTGTCGAAATTCTTCGCTCACGTCTGTTCGACCTTAGGAATTAAGCACGTCACCACAACGGCTTATCATCCGCAGACCAATGGACAGGCTGAGCGCTTCAATAGAACCATTAAGGACAGGTTGGTGCATTATGTTGCAGAGCACCAGGCCGATTGGGATGACTACGTCGGACCACTGGTCTATGCGTATAACACGCAAGTCCATCGGTCCACGGGGACTACACCCTTCGACCTAACGCTCACGCGACAGCCCCCGCACTTTGCGGTTGACCTTAAGGACAGCTGGATACCACAGGACTTCACGGCAGAAATGACCCCTGCCCAGGCCAAACGGTACACCCGGAAGCGGATTGACGATATCATCCGTACGGCCAGAGCACGGTTGAACAAGTCCCAACGGAGGTACAAGGATGACTTCGATAAGTCCGTCAGGTTTACGCTATCCTTTAAGGCCGGTGACATGGTCTACTTAGACCGCGCTCCATCGGATAAGCCGCAGGACGATATCGAGGTCATCACTCGAAAGCTCCTCCCACGGTCCACTGGTCCCTATAAGGTTCTCTCAGCTACGTCCCATACGGTCACTATTGAAATCGATGGCCTACAGGACACCGTCGCAATTGACCGCGTTACGGCCGCGCCTATGCCGCCGAAGCCCACTGGTTCCCCTTTGGAAACTCCTGAGGACGCCCCTTCAGATGCTCCCAATTCCGCCGTACAGGACTCTACACCTACGGACGAGCAGCTTTCGTCCCGCCCTAAGGTAGTTACGGCAGATCCATTGATCGCTACACCACTTCCAAAGGCCGTCTCGGCTGACCCACTGGCCCCCTCATCCCAAGAGGAACACAACGACGGAGTACCGTCCCAGTTGGCCAATGATGGTTACGCCCCTTTGGACGAGATGGATCTCCCCGAGGAGTGGCCTGTGGATGTTCCGAAGGACGTATCTTCACTTCCTAAGAAAAGCGCTATAGACCGTGTGGTCAATGCCGGCATTGACGACGACGGCGTCGTCAAATACCGTGTCCATTGGTACGGCTACAAACCCTCTGAGGACACATGGGAACCCCGGGAGAACATCCCGGAGAACTTTGTCCTTAGGTTTTGGCGCCGCATGGGCCGCACGGAGCGCGACCTTAAGGAGGGGGCATACATATTGAAATCCAATGGTCAAGGTTCGAATTAATCCAATGGACGTCGCTAGCTATCGCGCTAAAGTCGCTGAGCTGACCATAGGACAGACGTACTAAGCACGCGCACTACGCGCGCTAAGCCGATCTGGCTTTCCATGGGCCACGGCGCGGAGCGCTAACCATCCTCTGGTCTAACTATAGTGCGGCCTGCCTCTGGCGCACACTAATTTTGGCACTAACTATCAGCCCAATGAAACATCCGACGGACTTACAGCGCGGGCAGCGCCTGCCAAGGCGCGCGCGCTTGATCAAAAACGCCGTCGGCCAAATGGACAATTTTTTGAAGTGGCGTTGCACGCCCCGAAATCGGCCAAAGCAAAGAACGGCCGATATCTCGGCTTCTAGGCCGCGCACAGACCAACGGACAGCCGATTCGGAGTCTCCTCGTTTCGGCCGAAACGGCACCGTACGGGCACATTGTGCGACGAGCACGCAAGAAGCGCGCGCGCTGGCCACTGGCATCTCAAAAAATCAACAATTTCCAATGGACAATTTCTTCGCTTGATTTTTCGAGTGCCAAGGGTGTTGTCCAGAATGGGCACGAGCCCCAGCGCTCCCACGTTGGGCACGTGTCCACGCCCATTGGACAACCGCTGCCCTGAGAAACCGGCCACGCCGAGCGAGATCACTACGCCTCCATTGGCTACTGCAAACTGTTGCAAGTCCACTGGAGCGCGAACCGTCGCGGTGCACCCTGAGGGCAACCCACCGCACTAATTGACCTGAAGGCCGGTCAAGCCGACCTAAGGGAAACGGACGTAATAACCAATGGATAACTTGACTTTATTGAGACCTAACAAGCTAATTGAAGAGTACCCTCAGGCCGATGGAGCCGGCGTGATCGCGTCGCCGCCCTGGCCCTCAGACGCACCACCACCGCCATCGGTTGGCGCCTGACCACCGGAACTCTGACCACTGGGACCCACCGTGCGCTGGCGCTTGCGCGGAGGACTGTGCGGACCACTGGACGCGGAGCCTGCACCGCCGCTACTGTCGCTCAAAGCGAGCCCATAGCGAGCGTCGATGTCCGCAAGGACCTTGTTGGACAGCACATGAGCGTTCTCCTGTAGGATCTGCTCCACCGAGTCCTTTAGGGCCTCATTCTCCTCCAGCAGGGCCCCGTAACGCGACGCACGATGCGCCCAAGACCTAGCGCGGCGCAATAAGTCCTCAAGGCCACCGGAAACATTGAGGCCAGCGGCACCAGCGACCTCACGGAGAGCTTCGGCCGCATTGGTTACGCCCATAGGGATAGCCGGGATAGGCGGCAGCGGGGTGCCGCTGACAGCTGAAATCGGACAGGTGCGTTGTAGGAACGGTGAGACCAAAGGAAAAACTTGGTAACCGGCCAATGGGCTGAAGATACCCGTGGAGGACAAGCGGTTCGACCGAGACGGTCAAGCCTAAGGAGACGGCGATGTGAGATAGTGAAGTCCAGTGGATTCCGCAACTTTGGAGACCCATGTGGACGATACACGTTGTGTATCTGGCCCAAGGATGGCTATCTGTATTTTATATAATTTATTTAATTTTATTGAATTAGTAACCATAGGACTAGATATAGCTACTGTAGAGTAGGGCACTTTACAGTGCCACAGGGTCGAGGCGCCTCGGTGCCGATACTTAGGCACCTCGAGCTGCGCCTCCCCTAGGGACAGTAAACTCAGACACCCTTGTGAGTCTTGAGCACCCCCGTACTCGGTACTCACAATTCCCTTTGGCCTTCAAGGTATCGCTACCGCAATTCCGACCTGTAGGACTGCGTAGTCAGCGCCACCCCATTGCGCCAACATTACCAGAGGTGTCGCCGCCGCTTCATTAACCTTAGGACCCCCCAGCTCTGCCACGCTACCACGAGACCATTAGGAGCTTGCCCACTTGGCTCACTATCCTACACCCACCTCTCGGAGGAATTGCGCGATGACTTCGCTGGAATCATCGGGCTCCCAAACCGTCGCCGTAGGAACGGAAGTGGGTGGTGCCACTGTTTCAGGACGCGACGCCGTCAGAGCGGAGGCCGGAGATGCCGCCGTCGCAGGGCTCGGACCCGTTGGAACGGAAGGACCTGGCGAACCAGAAACCCCGTGCTGCACGGAACCGTCACCGACTCCGTCGGCACCACCCTCGCTAGGGACCGCAGCCTCGGCCATCTCGGCATCGTCCAGCTCGTTATCCACCATGGGGTCGCCTCCGATATAGGATCGGTAATAATCGTCCGAATCGACGAACCCCCTCGGGTGGTCCGGAGGAACCGTTCGCGGAGCATTCCGGTAATCTTCCGCTTCTTCGCGGGTAAGCTCCCTATATTCCCAGGGGTCAAAGAAGATGTAATCTCCCGCTAGCGCGGTGTTCCTCCCTAAACCGGGGCCAGACCCATTGTGGTGAAGCTTCCTTTGGGAGTTGTCGATGGGAACTTCATCCCAGTTGACGCCCTCGAGGAAATCGAGCAGGGAGAGCATCTCTTCGGCGTTAGCCACACCCCCAAGGGGGACTCGCATGTCCAAGCGTCGGATGGCTGCCCGCACACGCGGTTGAATATAACACAGTCTATACTGGTCATACGCCTCCGCGAGGATATAAGCCGCAGTGCGGACCACCCACTCTGTGACCACAAACGACCAGAACCCGGAGCGGGGATCCCATACCATGGAGGAGCCTGCATAGTTGAAGACGGGGGGGGGGCTCGATATAGCACCCCCAGCACGCCTCAAGGGCACTCCACCAACGGGGGAGAGGAACATACCGACCTCGTCGGTGCGGCGCAGCGATACGTTCGATCTCCGTATTCTGATACGGCACAAAATACCCGGTTCGGGCTCTCCAACGCCGTTCATCACGGATGAAATTCTGAAGGAAGTTCGACCGGGATGCCCGGGGAAGATAACGGAATTCTGCCCGAAGAATCGGTCTCGCCCACAACATGGCTTCCTGCCCGGCAATCGGAATATTCCTCCACGCGAAGGTTTCCAATCTGGCGAGCCGGTCGCAATAGGACATCTCTCCGCGCGTGCGGGGAAACAGGACATCGAAGGTTGTGTCCAGTGGAACTGGTACTTCGAACGGAGCCCGGCAAAGCCGGAGATGAGCCAACCGCACGAGCGCGGCATGCGCAGTGGCCGCGGACTCTCCCGCATTGCGGCGAACGTTATGAACGGGTACCGCAATTCTATTGCGCCAGTCCCATGACATAGTGATGACGCCGGGAAGGTCTCCCGGAAGGTTTTCCGTGTTATCGGTGTAAGATTGGATCAGTTCCTCGTCGCAGACGGCAAGCGGGTGAAACCAGGGCGCATAGCTCAACCTGAGGGAACAAAGCCAAGTGTTTAGATTCGCGCCAACGAGGGAGTCATAGATCGGCCAAGCCGGAGGACGCGCCTGACCAGGGAACATACCCGCGACAGGGCGGTTCGTGTGAGCCGGTAGCACCGGAGGCTCCTCCGAAGAGGACGAACTTTCACGCCGAGGAATCGGAGCAGACCGGAAGCCGGGGCGGAATCCCCGAGCAGGGTTGGAAGTTTTGTTAGGCGGAAGGTTGGAAGTGGGGACGAAGTTGGAGAGTTGGGAGAAAGCCGAGGAATCGGGATGTCAGAAGAACTCGAAGTCGAGGTGGGATGACGCTGGATTTCCAGAGAAGCAGCCGGTGAGCCGGAAGGCGACACGCTTTTACGTGGACTTTCCGCTATCGCGGCTTAACTCTTCGAGGTCGCCTCGCTGACTAAGAAGGGAGATATGAAGAGCATGCCTCGTAAGAGGGACATCTGGGGTCTTGTCAATCTTCCCGGTCGCACCGGCTTTCATACATGTTCATACATGACTTTTCCCCGTGCCAGGTGGCACTACCTGCGAGCAGGAGTTGGCCCGGTACACCGGTGGTACACGTGGAACACGGGCGTTGGCAAGGGTTGCAGGCAAGGATAAATAGTGAACGGGTGATTGTTATATATTTATTTAATTATCTATTTAATTAGTTATTACACTAGGGAAGCTACGCTACTTAGTGCGCCGGCCTCGCGGCCGCCGCACCATTAAATCTTCCCCCCTACCAAGGGTGTTCTACTCCAAGGACTTGGCTCTGAGCTCATTCGCCTTCGGCGGTACTCGACTCCATTTAGGAGAGATATCCCGTTGCCTACGGTGTGCTCAACCCCCTTGCTCGCCAAGATACCCCTCTTGAGGATTGTTCCCATTGTTGTAGTTTCGCCCGTGTATACGGTATATTTCTCGGCAGTGCCGGGCCTCCCCCGAGCCACTCGCGTGACTCGTTTTCGTCCCTTTCCTTTGTCCCATTCCCCCATATTCCTTTATATTTCCCCTTTCCTATTTAGGATAGTTCCCGCTATCCGCGGCTCATACCGACATCTGTCGTGTGTGCGCCACTGTGTGGAGTCATCCCTCCTCACCGGAGTATTGCACTGTGTTACAGGTTTACCTATTCACCTTCCTGCGCTAGTCGCGAAGGTTGACCTCGGTTTACACCCAACTTCGTCGTGTCATCCCTGGAAGGGCTCTTTCGCTGTGCTACCATCGTGAAAGGAAGATCCCGAACGTCTTCGGCGTGTTTTACCATCACTGGGCATTGCACCACATATATAAATCTAAAAGTAGTACATTAAGACTTGTTATCTTTGTGGATGACATCTTGATATCATGTGATTCGTATTCTCTACGTAACAGCTTCAATATGCACATGCAGAAGATGTTGGAGGTCAAGCTCCTTGGAGAAGTTAAGTCATTTATCCGATTCGACATTGAGAGGAACAAAACTGGCGTCAAGGTCCAACCGACTAAGTACGTCGATAAGATCTTGAAATAAAATGGATTGAGCAACTCAAACACTGCTCGGTGAAGTGCAATGCCCTCAGGGAGGGATTCTTAGTACTTGGTTGATTTCCCGAATGTTTCAGTAATGTACTCATTGCATGAACTACGACCACTAATAGTGGATTGGACACGTGGGACACGGAAGAGTCAAATGGCGGTTGGCCACAGTAGTGGGCATGAACCACCAAAGCGCAGTAATTTGTTTTATTTATTTATTATTCTTACACCCATTTCCAGGATGGTTAGTACTTAGTGCGCAGAAGAGTTGCAGTCGCACCAGTAAACATTCTCCAACAAGGGACCCCAACCTGGGTAATTGGCTCTAGACCTCAGCGCCTTCGCGTGTTCTCTACTCCTCTTTGGAGAAAAGCACCGTCGCATACGGGAAGTCTAACCCCCTTGCTTATCTAAAGGACCCGAGTATTCGGATTAATATTCCAACTGTCTTGGTGTTCGCCATGTGTAAGGTTTATTTACCGGCATTGCCGTTAGTCCTCGTCAGGACACTCCTGACTCAGCTCCACTTTATTTTCCCTTTACAGGGTGGCTTTCCCGCTACCCACGGCTCGTGTTCGCGCGTGCCACTAACGTGGAAACCTCACCTCTCTAGAGGAAAACCTCCCCCATACACCACTCCTGCGGATACCCGATTCTTGCTTCAACCTCCCTGCGCAAGTCGCAACGGGTGGCCTCGGCCTTGCACCCCAACATAGTTGTGCCACTTCTGGGAGGGTTCTACCCAACTGGGCTTACCTCTAACGAGGAAAGATCCCGAACTTCTTTCGGTGCACTCCCGCTTCCAGGCATAGCACTACACGCGGACTTAATTGAATTCTCAATGCGACCTAACAGGCCGACGAGGAGATGAACACAGTCTTGCACCCGAAATTCACAATCGGTACCGGAATATGACCGACAACTTAATGTACTTGGCGGTTTCGTCCAGGCCATACAAAATGTTCGCAGCATCTATGCTAGCTAGCAAGGCAAGTCTAAGACCCATGAATGAGGCACGTGGGACTTGGAAACAGAGTACTTAGGTACTTGAAGGGTACAAAGTGGCAGTGCTATTTATTTCCCAGGTACAATACACTGCCAATGGAGGTATATTGCGATGCCGATTGTCTAGGATGTCGTGAAACAAGTAATTCTACAAGTAAATTGTTGACCAAAGTGAATGAACCTCCAATCATGTAGACGACCGAGAAAAACATGCTTTTTGCGTTGTCGTCTAGAGAAGCATGGTATATTGTAATTTCGTATTGCGGTAAAACCAATACATGATTGCGGAGTTTTTTTTGGGAAGTCTGCAGTGAAACAGTTAAAGACGATGAACCCGAAATGTTCCCAATATCCGTTTCCACAGACAGTTAGAATGCGTTCTCGAGTGTTAGCAACAGCAGTATACCGGAAAACAACTAGCACATTGTTCTTAAATTTCATGACGTTAAACAACTGATAGAATCCAATTTGGGATTTGGAAACAATTGAAAATAAAGTACAAGCTGCTGACCAAGCCTTTTTCTACGAATTATTAAAGCCGGTATCGTTGCTTTGTGGTTTGATTTTTTAAACTAAGTATTATTACTATCGGGTTCGATCTCCTTCGGATTTGACTAAAGGTTGTTTATCTCTGGGTTTTTTATATCTCTTACATATCAAAATGTTTTCTCTGTGTGTGACTAAATTCTTGTTCTTTTTGGAGTGCTTCACCCAATTACCAAGAGTGCTGTACCTTTTCCTCAAGATACAGATTTTCTTGAGATGTTTTACGGTATCGAGGTTTTCAACGGTAGCCACTACGTTACTTAGATATAATGCAGCGCAACGTGATTCTAACTAAGTCGTTTGCTAGGGACGGTGTGAATAGACTGTCTGTGGACGCTCAATAGAACGAGCCACAGGGTCCAACCACTAGCCTATACAGTCCCCGAAATTCAAATAAATCCACCAAGCCACCAGCTTTGCTCGTGAAAAGTAAGGCCGATCGACGGTGGAGTAGTGCGTCTGAGCGTAACGACTATTACAGTTAACGGCACCAAGAAAGCCAAAAGTGCAGAGTAGCCCTAGTAGGAACTTATGTAGACTATAAAATGTGAAATGCGAAATAGATCCACGAAATTCAATAAATCCAAACACTTGTTTACTGTACTTCGACGCCCTTTTCTGCCATTTGTAAATGAAACCGGGCCTACTACAACGACAAAAAACGGTTTTATAGTCTTGAACGAAGAACGTCTAAACAACAGTTGCAAAAAATGCCCCGCCACAAAGCCCGTACAGAAAGGGAAAAAGCGTCATTTTAGCTCTACATCATTAGCAATTGAGCCAAAGAGACATTGCAGAGGCTATCAACCGCTCTAGGGGAGCTGTGCAAAAGTTCTTAAACAACTTGAACAAATCCAGCCGAAAGTATTCGCAAGCTAATAAACGAAAGCTTACAAAAAAACAGAACGGCGGATATTTCGATTATCTCTAACCAGAGACCTCAGTCCAAATTACATTTGTCCATACATGAAACTCCACGTAACAACTCGTCGAATATAGCACATACTTCACAAAGTTCCACACCTGAAGTACAAAAAAATGATAAAAGCTCCTTCCATGAAGGCGGCACACAAAACTAAACGGGTAAAGTTTGCTAAAAAATAGCTTCAACCTGAGGCTATCGATTGGAAGAAAGTCATTTTTGCAGATGAGAAGAAGTTCAATTTGGACGGCTCTGGTATGAACTGCATGTACTGGCGCGGTCTTCCTACCGAACCAAGATGGTTTTCTAAACGCAATATGGGAGGTGGATCGGTCATGGTTTGGGTAGCTATTTCTTACTATGATGCGCTGCAAGTAGTAACATTGAATGGTTACCAGAACTTTACGGACGATATGCAACTATTTGAAGAGAATCTTTTACTTTTTGCTGCAGAATCATTATGTGAAAGTTGGACTTCAAAGCACAAAAGTACACAAACTATCGTTCTAATTATACAAAAGATTGGATTGTACGCAAAAAGTTGAAGTTTTACAGAGGCCGGCTCATATTCCGGACTTGAATATAATTGAAAATGTGTGGGGGTGTATGGTAAGGGACTTGTATCAAAGTTTTAAGCAGTATAATACTGTGGACGAGCTTGGTGCTAAAAACACGTCAGTATGGAACAATACCGAGGAAGCTTTTATACGGAAACTCTACTGTTCTATCAATAATCGTCTACTATGCGTGCTGGATGCAAATAGTTGACCATCTGGCCATTTATTGTGATGTTTTGTCTACAAAGTTGTTTTTGGGCTTATTTCGTGGATTTTTGCTAAATTTCACATAGTAAAGTCTAAATATGTTGTTGTTTGAGTTCTACTTTGTCTTTTTGGTACTACCAATGCAAAAACTCTACTATTGTACATGTTTTGAGCTAATCAACAGATCCTCCTTGGCCTTGCTGTTCACGAGCAAGGCCGCTGGTCTGTTGGACCTATTTGAATTTCGGGCAGTGTAGATATCGAAAAATAGACTGACCGTTCTCACTCTCCCCAGGGAAACAGAGGCGGACAGAGCGACAAGCGCTACGAGTACAGTTTGTGAGCGAGAAAACAGAAGAGCGGTGACGTGGTGCAATTAGATTTCACGTGACAGTGTAAGCGACAATGATCATTACAGCAAGTGACAAACTAGAGGGTGCGATGTGTATATGAAGGCACGAAATGTCGAAGCGCAGCCAAGCGCTGTAAAGTTAGCCCAGGGGGCGCTCGATATGAGAAATCAAAGAGGAAACTTGTTGGTGTATGTTCAATGAAGTTTAGAAATTGACTGATAGTGGATTAGCAGCACATGCGGGTTGGAAAACTGATTGCTGTTTGAATGAGGGGCGGCAGGCAAGGTGGCATGCCAACTAGCGATGTGTATTTGACGAAACAGCGAAAATGGGAAGGAACGTGCTTTCCGCTACATTTGGGCTTACAGCTCGAACAGCGGCAAAACGTGTCAATTCAAGACGGGAGACAGGCGAGAAGCGCGGGTTACGGAACGATTACAGTAGCGCGCCGATCACTTTTGGTGTACTGTAAGGAGGGGAGCTCTTGGCGGCGCTGCCACGTAGACCACGTGAAGGGGATGAGCTGTGTCGCACACAATTGTGGAATGACGCACGTGCTGGCGGGCGGCCAACAACGCAGCGCTGCCGCTAATGTCTTATTCGCTGTTGCTCGCCGTCTTCGCGCCGACGCCGCCGCAGTTGGTGAGCTGTCCTCCGGTGCACCCTGCAGTTTTATATGTTGACGGAATCTATGCGCAACGGCGCGACGGAAACCGGTACAGGATGGCGGAAGAAGCAAGCAAAAACCTCGCGTTGTGAACGTTGCTTGGTCTCCGGCTGCATTCAGACTGAACTAGCGGCCGAAAAAACCAAAGTGTAAACGGCCAATGGAAGTGGTGCAAATGACACTACCATCTCCATCGCCGCATATGCACCCGGTTGTCGCGCTCGTGCATGCAAATACACAATAGGAACGCTCTCGTTCCACCGCTGGTAAACAAGTCTACGCGCATCTCCGCGCCAGCAGGGGCAACCCAAGTCTGCGCGAAACTGCGCTTCATTGCGTTCCGCTTCTGACGCAGTCGACAGGCTCAACGTGTCAACACTCCTCGCCCACTCAACTCCGCTTCTTCCTCACACCCTTTCTCGACGACGATTCGCGTCCCGAGTCTTGTTGCAGATGTGCCGTGCCCCACTACGCCGCAGGTCTCGCACGGTCCTAAAATCATGCTCGTCTTGAGCTTCTCGGGCGCGCGTACATAAAAATGAAATATTAACACGCAGGGTTCCACTGCAACCGGTCTATAATTGTTTTACCACGGGTGTGATCGCTCTCAAACCACAGCTGACACGCGCGCGCCCAATCCTTCTTTCGTGATAGGCGCCAAATCAGAATGAAAACAAACCACAGCGCAACTCGTTTTGGACTTGTAGATGCCACACACGTCACGTGTGTACCGCTCGCAGCATTTGTCTCCCCCTGTGACGCACATTAGCCTTCATGTGGAAATTTGTAGATACTGTACTGTACAAAAGCCCCAACTCACCACACCATCGCAACTTAGCTGGTGAGGTCTTCGCATCACCCACGTAAAATGCCACGTATGTTTTGTCGTCCGTAAATTATGGCATTCGTCCCGTGTCGCGTTTGATCCACCGTCTATAATAAACAAACAAAGCACAAAAACTTCTTACTTCCCTTGTACACTACCAGGTTACGGATACCATTTGCTGACAAACACCGACACCACGCTACCCCCGCCATGCATCCGTTCCAAGCGCCGTCCCGTTCCGTATTCCGCCCAAACAGACAGCAGTCAGCTCTGTCGCCGTCTGTACTCTCGCTTCTCCATCTGTACCATCCCCACAAGCCTTGTAAAAGCTATCAGTCCGTTACGCATTCTCACACCGTCATCATTTCCATTCTCTCTAAGCGTATTTCTTCCGTACGACGTCCCCTCCTCATACTCTTAAATCGCGAACACGCACACAAACTCATCTGAATTGTACCTCGGTCTGTTCTTATCCCATATATTCTGCACCGTGCCGACCAGCTTCTCAAGATGCTGAAAATACCGTGCGCAATTGGCGAACTACCTCGAGTAATGCCTATCACTCATCTTACATCCTGTCCACTCCTTTCTGTGTTTACGCGCAAGTTTTCCAGCTACTCTCAACCCATACGAAAAGAAGCACTCTGTTCTTGACGTCTTGTATCTGCGTGCACATACGTGCCGATTCACGCTCTGCAACCCCCGAACTAGCACAAAGACACCTGACCTAATTACGCTCCTTTCTAGCCCACATCTACTAATCAACAACGTCTGTCTTCCTAGTGCGCCGACATCTGCTTACCCAGGCCGCAATTTGTATCGCGAGACTGCAATCTGGCACAGCACCCATAGCCCCATGTTTCCATCAATCCCCCCGCCACCTACGCGATTACTTCTTTGGCGTGTCCTCATAACCTCCGCCATTCTG
Organism: Gracilariopsis chorda; assembly: GCA_003194525.1. Lineage (NCBI taxonomy): Eukaryota > Rhodophyta > Florideophyceae > Gracilariales > Gracilariaceae > Gracilariopsis > Gracilariopsis chorda. The sequence goes on from NBIV01000253.1 coordinate 84,346, forward strand.
CTTGTATGGCTCGAAACTTCAAATGCCTTTCCATTTCCAACTTCTCAACATCGATCTTTTTTTCCACCAGCCGTGCCGTCTCTCGTGCGTTCTCCTTCTCCCCATTCGGCCCCGTTGTGTCAAGAACCACACCACGTCCGCTCCATGTTTTTAGAAAGACAGTTACAGAATGCACCGCTCTTTCTCCCGACCATTTCGGAATCTCAACTGCCCGTCGCGCTAATTAACGGAACCGCCGAAGTTGAACTCACGTACGTTTTCGTGCCAGCTCCTGAGTCCACACTAGCTGATTATGAGTTCAAACCTCAGGTCGACAACACCAACATTTTTGATAGGGAGGACGTGTCCTTCTTTTCCGTGGAAGACAACTCGAGAGAGTTTCGGAGCTATAACGTCACCGTGAGTATTGACTTGTACAAATGGACTGGCACATCGCTCTTTCAGATAAGCGCTGTGAACATTACATCAGCACAAACCGTTGCAACTTCTCAGTCCATCAATTTGATTGCAGTTGGAATCACGTTTTATACCAATGAAAACGGCACAGCAACTCTCTTTGGTGGTGAAAACCGCCCTTATTTAAAGGACTATGAAGAAATTGTTATCGATGGTGACAGCAGCTTCGAGGTTTTTATACAGTACTACGATGGTTCCTCATCCAACTCCTCTTTGTCAGTTCCACTCTCGGGCATTGACATATCTTTGAGTGGATCGCCGGATATAGTCACGTATGGCAGTTCATGTTCACCCGTAGCCGGCACCTATAATGGTTCCGATGTGGAACTCCCGCCGTCCTGTGGCATCGGGTTTTCTGTTAATGATCTCGATGGTGTTTATGTAGGCCCTAAGTTCGGACTTGACTTCAACCAATACCGAAACGGCACAGTCATTTCTACCTTTGAGTGGAGCGAAATCGTCCAAGGCAGCGACCTTGAAGATGAAGGGTATTCGACGTTTCTTAATATAACCGTTCAAGGAGAAGTTCCACCTGTGGTGCTATCCATAAGTCCGCCTGGGCCGTTTGGAACAAATGGCACAGAAAAGGTTGCTGTAACGATTTCCAACGTACCGCTTTTTGCGAATGGGGAAAACACATGGAAGTATGCGCTATTCATAAACTTCACAGATATATCACGGGAGGCTTTGATTGAGGACGGATCCTTGGTTGTAAACAGTAACAGTACGGTTTCTCTAACCTTCGAACTACCTGCTGGCGTTGGAACAGACCTTCCATGGGTATTTGTGGCCACTAAGCCTTCTGGAGAAGAACTCATTGGAATTGACGAAACGAATCCTCCCTACCTCTTTTCATTTGTCGTGGTTGTCATTATCGACAGCATAACACCTGTTACGGGGCCAGAGGCCGGCGGCACAGAGATAACATTAGTTGGTGAGTTCCCAAATATCGACAGTGAGACTTTGGATATATTCTTTGACGGCGTTAGAATTGATTCCACATTGATATCAAGTACAAGCTTCTCAAATATCACTTTCGTGACGCCACCAAAGGCGCCAGGCGCTCCATTTGAACAAACCGTTACTGTGGAAGTGGGTGGCACAGTGTCCAATGGAGTGACTTTCAGCTATGATCCCACCGTAAAGCTGGAATCCATGACACCCTCTCAGGGTCCTGTTGAAGGTGGCACGCTGGTGACGTTGGAGGGCCAGTTCATCAACTTTGACGCATCTGCGCAAAACTCCGGGGTGTTCTTCGGATCTACTAAGATCACAACATCTCTCATTCAGGCTTTCAACTCCACATCAATCACTTTTGTTACCCCGCCGCGAGATACGGTTGGAGATTCCTCTCTCTACCAGTTCGATGTGACTGTTCAATTAGATGGCGTTAGATCCAACGCGCTTCAGTTCAACTATGACTCTCCTGTTACCATTGAAGCAATTTCGCCGTCCTCAGGGCCTGAAGAAGGAGGAACAGTTGTCACTCTCACAGGGCTATTCAACAATTTTGATTTCTCCTCCTCCTCTATCGTCATTGGTGCAACGTCAGTTGATGATTCTGACGTAACTCTAGTGAACAGCAGTACCCTCCAATTTGTCACTCCCCCGCTGTCCGAAGTCGGGCTTTCGTTTTCTCAGCCTGTCGTTGTTATAGTGGAATCACTGACATCGAATACGGTTTACTACACATACGAGGAGCTAGAGGCCAGTGTTTCTATTTCCAGTAGTGGTGGAAGCTTCGATACAAGCACAGGGCGTTACCGTTTGGGACTATGCAGCGACGGTTTCTTCCGCGCGATTGTTTCCTCCGGTTTAAGAGTGACAAATATCACATATTCATGGAGGCTCTATGCGCCTAATGGTTTAAGTGATGTGCTATTGTCAGACTCATCTATAACAACGGACACCGATGTACTCATAGTCCCATTTAGCGCTTTCGCATCACAGAACGAACCGTATTCGTTAGAGGTCAAAGTGGAGACAGAGAGTGCTTCTGCAACTTCAACCCTTAACCTTGTACAACTCTCTGCACAAGCCATCAGTGTCAACCTCATCAACCCTCGCTCCAGATCCCCGTCAGACCCGAATGTCTCGCTTACGGTACCAGCGCTGATCGGCCTCCCCGGATGCCCGGACCCTCAACTGGAGATTAATTCGACGGCGATGACTTTTCTGTGGAACTACCGAGGCAGAGTTTACCAGTTTTCTTACCTCAATACGACAGCACCTACGGATGTGATCAGTCCGACTTTGCTTGGCAGAGAGTTTCATATTCCTCAGTCTCTGATGGAATACGGTTCGTTTCCGCTCGCGCTTACCGCTTATCTCACAGACCAACCAGAAATTCGAGCTTCTGATTCTACAGCTGTGGTCATTGAGCCAGCGGCCCTTCTGCCTCAAATCAACGGAGGTGAAGCAACGCAGATGGTCTCTGCAGCTCAGGACATTGTGATGAGTGCTACTGGGTCCCGCGACCCCGATGTCCTTGTTGGAGATGAAAGGACTGGATTGAGTTATATCTGGTCCTGCAGCTACAGCTGGAGCTCTATAATGGAGGAGGGGCAGCAATGCGACGACTCCCTGATGCCTCAGGAGGGCTTGACAGACGCAGGTTTTACTATCCTCTCTACGGCATTTGCCGCGATTCAAAACTCTTCTGGACCAATGTTTATTGAATACTCTCTACAGATTTCGAAGACCTCTCAAAACGCAACAGGGGCAGCTATTGAAAGGATGTCAGATACGGTAACGTCCACGCTGATTCTCCCTGAGGATGCCACTCAAGAATTCGAAACATTGGCTGAAATATCCGTCATTAACAACCAGTCAGCAACGGTGGACCGAATGCACGTGAAGTATTACGAAGACGTCGTGATAACGCCTGTGTCTGAGTCGAATGAAACGACGTGGTCATTCGAACTAGTTTCTCCACTCTCCCAGTCCCAGACACTGCTTTTTACAGACGAGAATCTTTTGACGTTCCCTGGGTACTACACCGTAGGCGCAGAACCTGGACGATACTCTCTGGGCATCAAAGCCAATGTCCTTTCTCCGAACACCGAATATGTGTTCTTGATCAAGACATTTAGAACAGGCTTTGCTGTCAACGAGCAGACTATCATTCTGAAGACAGTTGAACAACCAGTGATCACATTTGGCAGGATTGCGAGGTCCGCTGGTACGACCGATGACGCATTCACTCTCTCTGCATATGCGAACTATGACGGGGACTTTGAGTTTTTCTTCCTACTCACCGATGAATTCGGATTTGAGACGTGCGTCGGCGGATGTCAGGGGGTAGAGTTTGTCTCTTTCAGGCTGGGAACTGCTGGAAACTACAGTCTTCGTTGCGATGTATACGACTCTCTAGGTTTCACTCTGCTTGGGTCTGCCACAGGTGGGAATATCGTAGTACGAACGTCCGAGAACGGGTCTGGGAGCACGGACTTGTCGCTCTTTTCTGAGGAAGCCGAGGACGCTTTCACTGCTGGGGATCATGCAGAGTACCAGCAGTTGGGTACAGACATGGTCAAGTTGGTTCTCTCCTCTGGAGGAAGTCGAGCACCCGAGACGGACTCGCTAGTGCTGGCGAACTTGACGCAAGGACTAAATCAAATTGCGGCTAATTCTGTACCCAACGCGATTCAAAGCGCTGGATACGTACGCACGGCGGCTGCTCTGGCCAGTTTGACCCCCGATCTCGGGATCGAGTACGACTCGGAAACTTTGTATTTGCTCGTGAACATAACGATCAATGCCGTACAGCGAACCCCTTATACCGCTGCGCTGCAACAGCTTCAGGATCTCTTGGATTTCTATGACGTGACTCCCGAGCTCATCTTGCAATCTTACTCTGCAGGAACGAACCGTCGAAGGCTTGGAAGGGCGATTGAGGTGAGTGAGGAGGAAGTGATTGGAATCTGGCTGGACTTGTACGAAGTAATGAAGGAACAGATTGCACTGGCCGTCTTGAAGAAGTGCCCGTGTGGGTGTGTGGAAGAGGTTCGCACGGGAACGGTATCGCAGGCCCGAGGGGGACTTACGTCAAGATTACTGAGTGTTCGTCAGGATAACAACACAACCGTTGCGGGGTCATATGTTAACCCTACTCAAGGAGAGCTGAGTGAGGTGCGCATGAAACTGGGTCATTTTTGCAACTCTGAACAAGGAACACAACTGGGAATGGAGGTAGGGCCAGAACAACGATTGGAATTCTCGTGGTGTAAAGGGGTGTTCGAGAACTCCATCAAGAGATTGTACTTTGCAGTGGTGCGGACGCCAGACTACGTTTACCTATCAAGGTTGAGACAGAATGTGACATTGACGGACGGGCTTGTCGGCACAATGGTTGGCGAAATCCGCAACAACACGATGCAGGATGCCACCGCAGCGATCGACGGGTGCTACTCTGTGCAGATGGCTATTCCACGGGAGGTGGCGCAGGTTGAAGAGGACACACCTTCAGATCAAAGGCCGCTCGGACTGCTCCTACAACCTAAGAAACGATGGACGGAGGAGTTGACGCGGGGGTTGTACTCGCCGGTTTTCGCTGATATCCAGACTGAAGTGGTTGACGGGAAGGAGGATGCGTCGTTTTGGGATGTGGTTGTCAGTCTTTCAACGACGGGAGTATTGACGGTGGGAACGCGGATTGCCTGGGGTGGGGCGCTCTTCTCGTTGGAAGGCATGGTTGCGACGGTGATGCTTGTCGTGGGGGTGGTGCTTGCTATTGTGGTGCTTGTGACAGTTGCGGTGGGGGCGTCGTGGATGATAGCGGCGCGACTTGCAGCGGCTAGTGCGGCAGCGGTGCCGATTGACGCGGACGCCACTTTCGTCGAGAGAGATGTTTATGGTCGTGGCACGGCTTACCTGGTTGAAGACAGCTGGCCGGTGGCAGGGGCTGGTCTTGGGGAGGCCGGGGCTGGCGCAGGGGAGGCAGGGAAGGGTGCGGGAGGAAGTGGTGGAACGTAGCAGTGGTAGAGGTAGTTAGCAACAGCAAGAAAGAGCACGTAAATGAAGACTACGAGCAGCGGACTCCGTGAGAAGGGCGAGTGCTACGGGAGGGGGCGCTGGTAAGAAGCGGTAAAGGGTTATGTATCTATGTATGGAAGATGAATTGTAGATACGAAATGTATGTTGGACTGGGGAGGGGGGCGGCGCACGTGCGCGAAGTGCGCGTGTTGCGTAGGAATCCAGCAATACGTACGGTGAGTACCGTTGGTATACAAATGTGGGTTGATATTTACTGGGCCAACAAAAAAAAGGAGCGCTGTTGTTCGTTTGCACGCCTTGTATGGAGCATTTTTCCGTGGGCGGTGTGAGTGGTGTGAGCCGCGACGACGGGTCGGAAAAAGAAACGCGGCAGCGACGGAGCGGTAGCTGTTAGAATTGAGCCGAAGAATTGAGCCGAAGAATTGAGCCGAAGAAGTGAGCCGAAGAAGTTATGCAGTGGTGCGTTAAAGAGGTGAATCAGCGACGGGCTCGCTTTCCACGCTTTGAAGTTGCACGGAGAGAGTCTTCTAGTTCCTGGAAGGAGGGCAGTGGCGGCTGCTGACTGGAGCGCGAATGTCGGGAGGAGGATGAGGAATGAGAGTGGGAGTGGGAATAGGCATGGTAGGACGAATGATGAGAGGACGGAGTGGAGTGGTGAGAGGAGGTTGGAGCGGCGGAGAAGGCGGATGAGGAGGACAGCATGGCGTGGTGGGAGGAAGAGGAGGAGGGGGCATGGACGGGGGAGTGGTGGTGCAAGGAGGAGGAAGGGGTGGAGACGGCAGCGGCGGCAGCTGAGGAGGAACGGGTGTTCTGAGGCGATGCCATGGAATCGATGAAGGAACGCCATTGGCCGGTGTCGAGGAAGATGCTATCCAAAATGGTCATGAGGGTGACGCCGTTGGCGGGACGGGCACACTGGCGACCGCAGTTGGTACTGACGAGCTTTGAACTTTCGCCGTGACGGGGGATGACGACTTTCTTGACGATCTCGCGGACAAGGTCTTCCTTGAGCGCTTCGATGGAGGAGCGATGGCCGTTTGTGTCGCGCAGGACGGCGTCGACCAGGGGGGCCCATGCGGTGGCGGCGGAGTGACTGCCGACGTAGGCGAGCCAGCCGCGGAAATCGCGGAAGCCGGCGGGCTCGATGACTCGGGGTTGGCCTACTTGATTGGCGAACTGGAGGACGGCGGCCTTGACGGAGGAGGAGAGGGATGAGGGGCGGGGTTGTCGACCGCGACGGCGTTTGGTTGAGGGTGGGATGGGATGATCGGAGTTAGACATTTTGGAATGGGGGAAATGTTGGTGTTTTGGGGGGTGGATACGGAATAAGTGTGGTGTGTTTGGGAAGGTTGGTGGGACGGGAGGAGGAGGGGTGGAGAAGGATTTGTTGTGGGTGGGGGAGGGGCTTTGATTGAAATAGGGAGGGGGAGGGGAGAGGCGTTTGGGTTTTTTTTTGGGGGGGGGGGGGGGGGTGTGTGTGTTGGTGGTGGTGGTGGTCGCGAGGTGGTGGAACGGCGGTGGAGTGGGGTTGGGGATGGTGGGGGGGAGAGCGGGCACGCGCTGTGCGCGCGCTGGTGGAAGAGTGAGGCGGAGCGGGCGCGCCACGTGCGCTCGCGCAGTGCGTCGGAGGAGAGAGCGCGCGCAGCGACGTCGCCGACGGGCGATGACGGGGCGATGGAGGTCCCACCCCCCCGAAACGGCGAAGGCGCCGCCGCCGCCTGCTGCTGCTGCTCCTCCTCCGCGCCCCCCGCCCCTTCGGCGCCGCAACGATGCACTGTCGTCATGCGATGAACGCGCGGTTAGCGCGCGCGCTAAAAATATTTATGAAACCGTTTTACGCGCGCGCAACAATGCATCTGCGTGGGCGGCGTGTCGCGCCGCTCGTGTCGCGCGCCTGTCTTCGCGCGCGCCCCCCCACGCCGCCGCTGCACCCAACCATTTCGTGCCAAGTGCGATGTGCGCCCTTCCAATTGGCTGCTCGTGCCGTCGCTTCTTTGCGCGCGGTTGGTACCACCACCGCCGACCGCCTCCGCTTACACGCCGTGTACACGCTCGGCGTGTACTCATCCTCCAACTCGCACAACAGCGGCTGCACGTCACGCCCTTGAGCCTCACAGTTCCGCCGCGGGCGTCTCCCGCCGTCTCACGAAACTTGCAGCCCATGTGCTGCAACTGAAAAACATGGCCTAGTGTCTGGCGGCTTGACTGACACACGAGGTCAGCCACAGCCGCTGGCGCTGCTTTATTGATAATCTGACTGCCGGCTTCAGTGTAACGTGTACGTCTACACCTTTCACTGAACGCCTAGCACAGCCATTCACACCGTCCCTCACAGGTATGAACAAATTATCATGTTCGCGTACTACTAGTATCTATGTCGATAAATTGACTATCTTTGTGCAGCAAAACCTTGTAGAAAAAACCTGCACCGAACGCAAAAATTACAGGAATCTCCATTCTACACAGAACTTTAAACCGTATCAACTTGTTTATATTTCTGTTACAAAACAGATAAAAGCTAAAATCATAAATAGAGAAAACAATTACAAAAGTTTTCAAACAATATTACAAGTAAAAATTTCCCCCAAACCGTAAAATCAATGTTTGCAGAACATATTGTCTCAAAGATTTTGTAAATAAATCTGCAAGCTAGATTTTAGTTAAAAATTATTACATGCAAGCATTTCTATTTTGTCAGAAAAATACGTTTCATACACTCAGAAGTCCGGCAATTTTAAACAATTGATAACGTGGTGCAGCCATCATTGAATAATGGTATAGGATGAACGTTTTCTGGTTCATCTTCAACGATAATGTCATTGAGAATTTCTTAAAACAATTTTTTTAGCCAATTGACGGCTTTCCCGCAGTAGGACAATACGATATATTCAGCCTTTTGAGAGGAAAGCGCAATTATCGTCTATCTCTTGGTAGTCGAAAGATGGGACCCTCGTGTACCCTCACGAGTAAACAAGTTATATCTTTTCTGGTTTCCTTGCAAGCAAAATAAATTGTATCGCAATATGCTTCGATTGGCATGCTAGAGCTTGATTAAAAGTGGAAACAATAGTTCTTTCTATCTTTCAGGTACCTTAACACAATTTTTGCAAGTCTACTATGTCTCTTTCCGGAAACATGTACTTTTTTGGCTATCGTTGAAGCTATAAACATGATTTCAGGCCTTAACGTCACAGCCAAATACATCACATGCCCTACCAGTTTGCGGTATCGTGCGTGAAGCACAGTGGACAGAAGTTCTTAGTCGTCCTTTGGATCCGTCAGATGGCATGGTGTAGGCAACGAAGTTTGCGCAGGATTCGATTTATCTAATCCGTACTCCTATAAAGTCTTCACGACGTATCTTTCTTGTGATATCAAAATGCTTTTGCTGTCCATGTCGACGTCTATCCCAATAAAAGACATTGCTTCATCACGAAATTTCATTTGAAAGAGTTTCTTCATCTTTTCCTTAAAGTATTCCAGGAGAGATCTTGAGCCCGACAACATCAAGACATCGTCAACTACAACTGCGAATAAAATGAACCCGATACTCGACTTAAAGATATACAGTCGGCAATCAGTTTGAGAGTGCCGAAATTTTAGCTTTAGCAGCTCTGAGTGGAATAGCGATCCCTGGATTTCCCTGGCTTGTTTTGCGCCGTACATCGAATTCAGTAGTAAGCATACCTTTCCGTGTTGATATGACGAGCCCGACGCATTGATAGGCTGTTCCATTATTAATGGCTCGTCCAGGTCTCCATATAAATAAGCGTTACTTATATACAAGATTTCCATTATTAAACCTTGTGCAGCCGCTTTCGCCAGCCCAAATCGGATTGTCCCCGGCTGTGCTACGGGGGCGTACAGCTTTTCTGGATCTTAATCCAAATACGGCTCCTGTTCGCCTCCTCGTACCACACATCGAGCCTTTGGCAGTACTTTCAGTGGCTTGCTGCGTATATGCTTCGCGATGAACGTCTACAGGAATGGCAGTGGCTTCATTTCCGGTTTCCGGTTCACCGAACTTCCACGCTTTTCTGCTCTTTAGAGCCCAGTACTTCCTATCGATTGCATTGGCCCACTCTAGAATGTTGCGTGCATCCTTAAAGGTCTTCGTAACCATGATTCCCTGTTCCTAGTTGTCCGAACTTGCCCTTGACTGCGAGCATTGGGCTAGAGATGCATCCATATGTTCCTCGTCGGCATCTCGCATTTCACTCTTGGCTTCTTTCCGTGTCAATGAGGAAAAATCAATCATATGATTGATTGAAGGGAGTCTTTCCTTTGTGACCGTGAAGCCCTGTTGTCCACATTTCACTACTTTGCATAGCGAAAAAATGTAGATCCAGTAAAGAGTACGTAGGCTTTGCATTCCAACAAAATTTCCGGGAAGTGCGCGAGGCAGGACCTTTTTGTTGGGAACAGTCTCTGACCTGTAGATAAAGGCATGTCTCTTTTGTCCAAACTTCAGAAGTCTCAAGAATTCTGGATTTCTCTCGAACCATCGTGTGAAGGGAATCTCCATAGGTAGACTGGAGTCTAGTAGGCGGTTACGTATCCAGTTCGTGTGGGATACCTCCTCTTCCCAAAGTTCTAGAGGGAGTTTTGAAGCGTGCAGAAATGTCCTTGCAGTTTTCCAAAGGTCTTGGATGATCTTCTCTTCTGCTCCATTAGACTGGTGGGCGTACGGCAGAGTGTAATCGAAGACTATTCCGTTTTTTTATTCGTACTTGATGACGTCGTCAGATCGGTTCTCACCCGTCCCGTCAAGGCGAACGTGGTATAGTCTATGGCCTGGTAATTCGTTCCCCGCACGCACCTTTTACTATGTTATGGAAGGTAGGAAATGCAGTTTCCTATCCATAAAGTACATAGATGACGATCTTTTGTGGTTATCAAGGAGAACTTGCATATACCTAGAGCCTTGTAATGAAGGTGGGGTGATCGAAGCAGAAAAGTCTGTATGCGCCAGCTCTACGGTCTCCTTGGTCGTTGACGCTGAGGTTTGGACGGCAGCTTTTTCCCTGCTTCAATGCAGTCTGAGCATTGGGTGTTGTATACATCGGAGCATAAGATGTTTTTGATCCCTTTCGATTGTTCTGAGGCGGACAAGAGCCTATCCTTTCCTGTGTGACCACCTCTGTAGTGCCAGTCTGGGCAGTTTCACCTGGAGACGGAGTTGCAATTTGTGCTGTTTATGCTCTTGGAAGGGGAATAGGGCTTGGAGACGGATATAGTCCCTTCCTCTGTTGTGACAGGTACAGTACATCACCAGATTCCGGATGTTTGATGATGAAGCACATGGAATCTGGGTTGTTCAAGAATTTTACCCAAGTGTGCTTTGCGAGTATTGAGAGGGAAATGATTTTAGAGTCGAAGGATGGTGTGTGTTTTGCGGGAAGACTAAATCTGTTTCCCAGTGGGAGTCTTATTGTTCTGTATTCTTCCATCCTAGACTGGCAGTCGCATGTGCGAAGTGTTTCGTTCTAGTACGATGATAGTCCCAGAACAATGATTTTTCTTTGACAAATACATGTGTTGCACCACATTCGAGCCATGTCTTGACTTTACTAGCAAAGCAGGAAGAGGTAACCTTAGCGATTGCGACAAAACCTCGTGGCTCTTGTTTAGTGTTATATCTTTGGCTATCGTTTTGGTTTTGATCATGCCTGCTTGAGTCCCATGGTACTTGTTTTCTGTACTTGTTTCTCCTGATCAAGCGATTTTTTCTGCGTTTCGGATGTCTGTTATTTGTGTGGTCAGTCGTTCTTCGTTCTCTGCATTCGACGCAAATGTGTCCAAATCTACCACAGTTCCAGCATCTGACATTTTTGGATTTCAATTTAGATTGTTTTAGCCCGGCTTGAGATATATAGGCTACGGGGTACGGATGTTGTCGCACTTTATTCTTTCTTGTGTCCCAGAGGTAGTTGCGGATCTTCGATGCTTTCGTCTGTCCACTTCAGAACGTACGAGGGAAACGAATTGATCCTGTTCCATGTTATTGACTTCGGCAAGGAGATTGATCACCAGTAGGGAGTCGAGGAGTGTTCTCAGTAGGCATGCAGTGCGTTCGGGATGAGTTAGTCGATTTCCTAAGCTTGAAGGCTCTAAGAAGATGTTTTACCTGTTGTGTAAGTGCTTCTGTATTTCTTCACCATCATGGAATACTATTCCGCTTAGACGTTGACGAAGGTTCACTTTGGACTGGATGTTGTCCTTCTTGTAGGTTAATTCCAACTTCTTCCATACTTCTAGTGAGGTGCAATGCTTTCGTTCTAATAGGTGTGAGACGGCGACGATGGGTTGTGTGCCTAGTTTTCCACGATAATAGAACGTGCTTTCCTATTGGCATCGTCCGAGCGCTTTCGCGCTTTAGCAGTACTTTGTCCCTCTATGGGTCGCTCTTGACTAAACACGAAGAGTGCTTGTGAGGAGTGCATCAAGTCGCGAACGTATATCCGCCAAGTATAGTAGTTTGCGTTCCCTTGCAAGCGGGGGACGCGCCTTGTATCTATAGCTCGATCCCCATCCATCACTGGGAGACTGCCAGTGAGAGAGGAGAGTAGTACATTGTTATCTTCACCGGTCCCGTGCCAAGTGAGGGATTCTTCCTGGCGCGGGCACTGCCAGGAGATGCTATCTCCGAAGTCCCTAACGATTAGACCTCTGACACTGGGTTAGACTCTCCCAGTGAGTTTTGATTTGATGTGGCCTGCCAAGTTCTGCACAAACCAGAACTTGGTGCGCGCTTTCCTTCCCAACGTCCAGGAGAGGATACTAGGAGGGAATATGTTTTCACCAGTAAACGTCCTCTAGTTACTTGCGGATGCTTGCTCGGAAAGGGGTTTTCTGCTATCACTAACCACAATTTAGTCCGGGCTGAACGATGAGACACCCTATCTCCAAAGATTCGCAGAGTACACCCCAGCAGAACCGATTATACGATGTGATTACTAGCCCTCAGATTATTTCAAGTCCCCACTCGATTCTCTGCCGTTTCTCAGCTTTGGAACTATATCATCGGTGAGAGTGCCATCTTCCACTTAGGAGTAATGGGAACAGAGGCCTTTAATCACACACGCAAGCATCCCGTCTTGTGAGTGCTCAACTCTACGCAGCTTCCGATGTAGTGGCCGGACTTTCTCTTCAACCCAAAGCTTTTATGTTGGGGAGGTAGCGCCGAATCACAATGCATACGCAAACTGCAGGGGTGTAGATTTGTTAGCTCAGCGCGGGGTTGCAGAACGTGTAGTAGTAGCAAAAATATGCAGCGTATAAGTTTGAAATGGTCGGTCCAGACGCCAAACCAAAGGCAAGGGTTGTTTAACGACACTGGGATGTTCAACATGCCTCTAGCCTCCAAGCGTCTACGCAGTGCGGGAGCGAGGCGAAGGGATAGGAGCTGCTTTACGGGTGATCACAATTACGCAAGATTTCGTCGGTGAACGAGAAGCGGGAGTAGAGACACAACGTCCTGTTTGCTGAGAGGTCACGAGGTTCTTGGCAATGTACGCGGTAAGGATGCGCAGCAGAATTCGAGGTGGAAGACGATTAGTGTAAGCGCAACGGTTAACTACCCAAATGGAACGCGAGCGCGAGGGAGAGACTGCTTCCCGTCCGCACCAGGGCGGAGAAAGTCCAGCACCTATGATAATGCGCAATAACAGGGGTGGCGGTGACATCCAAGACGTTTCTGTGCCAGAATGGGCAATTCCCGAAGCAAATAGATGTTGCGTGAGAGAAAGAAGCCAGCTTTGGTGAGTACGAGAGGGGTAGGGACGGTTGCAGTGTGGGTGCTGCGCGGGAGCGGAAAAGTGAGAGGGAGATCGAGAACCAAGAAGCGGGGAGAAAAAGAGAAAACACCAACAATGCGGGTAAAGGGTTTCAAACGTATACCATAAACCGGGTCTAAGTCGGTGAATCGCGACCAAGTATTGAAAACTTGAAACGGTTTGCCGGTTGCAGAATCGGGGAAGCGTTCCGCGAAATGCGCAACTCTTGAAGTTCATTGTCAAAATGCTCCGTTGTGGCACTTTTGGATACCACGTGATTGGTTACCAAAGTTTACTGGATCGATTTATTAACGGTTACTTTGCAGGATAATTGAGGGGGTCAGAAATGGGGAAATGGTTCCCGACTTCGCATCAATCGGGAAGTGTTTCCTCACTCTTTGTAGAGGTATGACGGAATGTGTCGAACGAGAAGAGGTTGTTCACGTGGAATTTACATGCTAGTGAAATAGACTGCATGTACATTGTGAGCTGTGCGCGGTGGTTGACGCGTAGTGCATGGCCAGAAAGCAACAAAACAAAGAAGAAAGAATAATTGCAAGACAATCTCTGAACATGTTCGGCATGTTTGACGGACAGAGCGGCAGTGACCGCATGTACAATCTGATTTAGAAAGCAGGCGGAGTGTGCACAGAACGAGGGGTCTCTTGACCGTGAGAAGAGAGAGAGAACGCGCAGTCAGTTGCAATAGGAAGCGCGGTGGGAACCCAGGGTGGGACATTTTTACTACGATGCTACCATGAAAAACATGGCGTAGTATCTGGCGGCTTGACCGACACAGGAGGTCAGGCAGAGCCGCCTGTGGTGCTTTATTGATAATAAGACTGTCAGGTTCAGTGAAACGTGTAAATCTACACGTTTGACTGAACGACTGGCACAGCAGTTCACAGCAACCAGTTCCTTTCCCATGGCTGCCAAACCGGCCAATTGCGAAAGGGCAACCACCAATCACTGTCGACACCGCTCAACAAACAGCCTCATCATTCAGTGCAGTCAAAGACGATCCACATCATCTTCATCACTAAAACATCGAATCAAACAGCTGAAAAATTACTACCGACCTCCTGTCATGTCTACTCAGCATTTCAATTTTTGCTGCTACTAGTCCTCTCGTCCACTAACCCAGATTGCAGTATACTCATCGTCACCAGTAATGCTTTACAGTTCTTTTCCATTCAAAAAGACTAGCTTACTGTAGAATGAAAATGAAAGTATGGCCCAACGGTCACTCTCCTCGGCTGAGGAAATGTGAAGGGTTCCCCGCAGCAATATACAGATACTTGTTCCGTGACTCAATTTGCACTTGCAACTCAATTTGCACCATATAAATTCAACAAACACTGCCCGTTGCTTTCCTTTCTGTTGGTATTGCGCAGACATGGTGGCTCACTCCCAACGGTACAAGCGTTATTCCCGTGCACAAAGCTTTTAACAACATTTGTAAACAAAATCAAAATAACCATTTCAATTCCCACCAGTTTACTTTAGTAGTAACAGTCAAGTACGCGGCATCTGGATCCAACATCTTGGTGCCAAATCACCGCGCCTATGATTGCCAAACAACAAAAAAGCAGATAATAGAACTCATACTCGAAAGGAAAGCACTATCCACCATAATGACCAATACAGATATCAAATGAAAAAAACTAAAAAGAACTAATACAAAAACTTTATAATACATATCTTGATTTTATGAAAATAACTTTAAGCTTCTTTGAATAAACATTAAAAGAATATTGCTTAATAATTTCATTTTTCACAATATAATTGAATTATTCTAGTTTCACTAAACATACTGCATATTTCCAACAAATAAAAGAACAAAAAGATCAGTTTCAAAAAAAATCGGAAGTCTTGAAAATATTTTGAAAGGAAAGAAAATTAAAAGCTCAGTATTATAGTAAATCTGTTAACAATCTACAACTTTTTGTTAAAACACAATTCAGGCAGAGCTCTCTTATGATGTCAACATTAAACATATAATCTTTCCGGCGTAAACGTCAGGTGATCCACTAGGCGT
Organism: Gracilariopsis chorda; assembly: GCA_003194525.1. Taxonomy (NCBI): domain Eukaryota; phylum Rhodophyta; class Florideophyceae; order Gracilariales; family Gracilariaceae; genus Gracilariopsis; species Gracilariopsis chorda. The sequence continues at coordinate 99,610 of NBIV01000253.1, forward strand.
TGAAGACTGTAACCGGGAACGCGTCACATCGTCTCTTTTCTTTACAATGTAGAGTTCCAATACACATCTGATAGGAGCAGCGAAGGTTCATCTTCACCGTTGATGGAAGAGCCCTACATTTGTTCGCGTTTGCCCAATACTGCTCGGATCTTTCAATACCATCCAAAATTCGTTAGCAAGAAATAATTCTACCTGGGCTTTTGTTTTATATGCAATGCTTAGCGCAGCATGCTTTTTACAAATCTCATAAATTGAAATAGGCAGAGAACTTTCCTGAACGTAATTTTACCTATGGTTAAAGTGCAGGGCCCTCGGGAGTGTGGTTTGGTGACTTCGTTGTTCTTCCAAAAGTTCTGCTGGTACACAAAAAGTGTAGTGCTTATAGAACCTTTAGCTCACTAAGCATATATTAGACGCATTAGACACAGTAATAGTTCGTTATTGGCTGGGCTAAGCAATAGAGGTAAACCACAGAATGTAGGATGCTTCTGGATATCCTTAACTATTACTTCTACACCCATTTCCGGGATGGATAGTACTTATTGCGCTGCCACATTCGCCGCCATCACAGTAAAAGCTCCCCAGCCAATGTTTCAGTGTCTAGATTTGGTCGCCTTTGCGATTTTACTACTCTTCCAAGCAGGGTTACTCCGTTGCATATTGATGTCTATCTTGTTTGCGATCTCTAAGCAGACCCATTATTGAGTTATTTTACGAACTACTGTGGTTTTGGAATCTTATAAGGTTCCTCTTGGTTTTGTATTTGCGCTCCGTCACATTTGTGACTCTCTACTCGCTCTTTCTCTTGTTTTCTTTTTTACGGGTTGGTTTATGCTATCCATCCCTCGTGCTCACTAGAGTCGCACATGCCGTCTAGGTGAGTACAATGTCTTTTATAGAGTACAATAGAGTACATACACATCAATAGCACAGATCGCCAGTTCTCGTCTCACTATTCTCTATTCTGCACAGTTCGCAAAGCATTGCCCTCTTTCTTACACCTTACTTAGTCGAATCATTCCCTCAAAGTGCTTTATCACTTGGTTCACCTCTTTAACGGAAGATCGCCAACGTCTTCGTGGTGTTCTTACGTCATTGGGCACTGCACTACATATCTAGACCTGCTGGGGCCACTATGCGATGTGGTTGAAATACCTTGATTTTGGCCAGAAAGATGTCACACCATGTGATAGACCAGTTGTTTTGTGGGCCACTTGAGTGGAATGGCCGAATAATTATATTTCCAACCTATATAACTATTATAGAAAGCTAGTGACACTTCTCTAGTGTGACGTGATACCATGCCACTAAGAACGGCCTCAACGTATGCTACGCGCCCCAAGTGCACTTTCCCTTAAGCTTCGCTCACCCTTATGGTAGGTGCAGTGCTCTCCTTCCAAGTACGGTAAAGATAAGCAGATCTCGGTAAAGCCTGATACCGGGTCGTTTCTGTAGTCTAGTATCAGGTTCAGTTAAGACAATTCACGCTTTGCAGGGCTGCGTGTATCGTAATACTATTACTGCCAACTGGTTACGGTAACCTTATCTGGCAGTCTCGGGCTCGTAGTGATCCGCTGTTGCTAGTCTTATAGGGTCCCGCACATCACACCCTTCAGCTCAAGCCTCCGCTGTGCTCCCACCAGACGCGTCAGATACGAACTACCCACTGATGCATGAAACCTGATTGGTTGCACCACATTCTGGTCTCCCGACCTAGACTTGGATTTTCATTCACTGGCCCTGGAATATTTAAACCCAAAAGAGAATGGATTCAGACCCTATTTCGTTCTGGTTATCACCTAAAAGAGATTCAGTGCAGAACTGATTATCCAAATGGTTAGGGACTCAACGGTTCATCGGATCTAGAAGTTCACCGAGCAAAGAGATGGGAGTGGACACGTCCGAAGAATTCGTGCAACTAATTCAGGACAGACTTGCTGACGTACCGAGACGAACTACCACACATGTCTATGCCAACGACAGGGAGCAAACGGCAGAGGATGCCTTCCCCCAGTAACACATGTGGTAGAGCCCACGTCCACGATGGAGTTGAGGACCTATGCCACACCTGACGAAATGGTAAAGCAAGAGAAAGAAAGGAAACGTAAAGTGGTTGTACCCAATTTAGATTCGGATAGCATTGCCAATACATTGGTCGATAGAGCTACCGACGAGCGGCCAGAGCAAATTCCGCTTTGTATTCTCAATCCTCGAACACGAGTCTCTGAAATACGTTTTCAAAATTTACTGGAAATTCTGCAGGTACAGCGACGTGTGGTGGTACAGAGCCTCTCAACTGTCCCCGGACTGGTGCCAAATGTAAGAGAAGTACTACTGGCCAAACGGCTGATTGGTGAATCATAGTTCTGGTGGGGTACAGATTGCTAGAGCATTGCTCCCAGTAGTACTGCATGTTTTCAAGCCATGTGCAGAGGCTAATGCTCTCAGTGGGTAGTCTGCTTGCAAGGGCATCATATCCTTAGGCTTTAGATATGTATTAAATTTTATACAATCCTTTATGATAGTTAACCAATGTGAGATCACCTCGCTGGCTATGTAGGCTGGCGCAAGTGCCGCCGATCTTAAAAGAGATAATGCGAGCACCATCATGGTTTTCGTGCAGCTTCATGCAGCGAGTAGGTCTTAAAAGTCCTCCAAGCCTCCGCTATCATTCTGCCGACCGGTAGGGAAATGAGAGAGCGCCCGCTCATTGCGCCTCGCTGCCCATTGGTGCCCATGTTACTAGTACGCGCAGTGAATGGTCACCCCATTGGCTTCCTCTCTGCTGCAACTACCCCCAATACACTACTACTACACTTAGAAAAAGGAGCGAGTATTCTACTACAACTGCTCTCCCAGCCTAGGAGCCTCCAGGAACAGGGGTGTGGACCTCAAGGTGAGAAGTGGACGAGTAGTACTTCTACCACTAAATTTTTAGGGGACGCAAAAGGCTCCAGTGCAACGCAAACCGTATGGATATCTAACCAGCCTACATCAGAACCGAAGACCAACAAGCAACCTTGTTGGCAGCAGTGGCACCTCCCGCATTGGCCGTCACCGGATTGCCCGCCCAGCGGGAAAATAATAGTGATAATAGTGACCGCAAAAGTACTCGCAGCAGCTCCAATGGACGTGTAGTAGACCTTGTAGACAATTCAGGAAGGAGAAGCAGGGACTCGGCAGTGCTCACCCGCGTGTGAAATGGGACGTACCAGCCCAACCTTCCGGAATGCCCAAGAAATGACGCAGAGGAGCTCTAGGAATTAGCTGCTACCGCTCCCACTTCCCGCATGGTTGTCAATGTTGCAACTCTCCTATGGCCGGCACTCCGCTCTTGGAGTGAAAACAAGTAGAACAATTCCTAAGGGACCAACCTAATAGAGCATTACAGGCTTCTTTAAACTCTGGCAAAATAAATGGTACCTGAAGTGCAACGCCCTCAGGGAGGGATTCTTGGTACTTGATTGTTTTCCCGATATTATCGGTTGTGTAGTGTGTATATGAACTACGCCCCACTACGGTGGGTATGGACACGTGGGAAACGGTTTTGGGTCAATTGGCGGTTGGCCACAGTAGTGGATGTTGCCACGGAATGTGGAGTATTTTAGTTAATTTTATTTATTATTTTCACACCCATTTCTGGGAAGCTAGTACTTAGTGCGACGGCGCACTGCCGTCGCACCAGTAAACCTTCCCCAACAAGGGACCCCAACCTGGGGAATTGGCTCTGAGCTTGACCGCCTCCGCGTGTTCTCAACTCCTCCTTGGAGGGAAGCACCGTAGCGTACGGAAGTTCACCCCCCTTGCACATCTAAAGGAGACCCATCATTGGGAGTACTAATTGTTCCAATCATATTGGTGTTTCGCCCTGTATAGGGAGTCCTGTCCACCGGCATTGCCGTATCTACTCGTCGCTCTCGCGACCCACTCGTCCTTCCTCTTTCCCCTTTCTAGGGTAGCACCTCCCGCTATCCGCGGCCCTTGTGTGCGCATCCGCTCACACACCCCCACTTACGTGGAAACATACCTCTACTGAGGATCACACCCCGCTCACGCGGATACCGATTCTTCGCCTTCACCTCCCTGCGCGAGTCGCGACAGGTGTCCCTGGTCTTACAAACCGGCTTCGCCGTGACACCTCTGGGAGGGCTCTACCCAACTGGGTTCACCTCGTGAGAGGAAGATCCCGGACGTCTTTCGGTGTTTTTCCCCTTTGGGGCATTGCACCACAAAGTGGTCTCCCGACCTAGAATCGGTTTTTGTTTTCCCTCTTACGAGGTTTGTTTTCATTCACCGGAAGTTCCGTGATCGTTTCCCGTCGTAACGGTATTTTCTCATGTCGAGAAATCCCTCCGACGCGGAGCCAGTGGTTACGCGTAGTCGCTCCCGCGACAACGCGGACTCTTCCGAAGTTCGGTTCGTACCCCGTATCCCTATACGGACAAGTTCCAGCCGTGCTGGCGCCGCTTCATCGCGGAATGATACCCCCGACCGGGAACCCCGGAACCTCCTTTTGCCCTCGTTATCACCCCCGCAGGGGAATGCAGCATCGACTCCGGCTGTTGCCGCAGTGCCCCAGGCACCCCGGCCTGCTCCCGCTGTCGTGGCTTCAAGCCCCCGTGGAACGGGCGATAACACCCCCCAGGGAACTTCCCTGGAATCCCAGGTCCGCGCTCTGTGGACCGCCCATGACACCCTTGTAGGGGAACTAAAATCCCTCCAAGAGGTGGTCTCGGCAACCCCCGTAAAGGAGGTCGCCAAGGAGCTCCGTATTTTAGGGTCTGACGTCAACTCCGTGTTGGAGAGTTTGGGACAACCCGCCGCCTTCATCGAAGGAGTTGAAGCCCGATTTGATCGGATTGGTGCCCCCCTGGAGACGCTGGAGCAGTTCGTCCTCATGGACAAACCATCCCCGGGTGATCCGGTAAACGAGGCATCGCACAACGACCAGCTTGCTGGGAAGAAGAAACGCCGTCACCGACGGAAACATCACCGAAAATATTCGGACTCCGATTCTTCGACATCGTCGGACTCACCCCGAAACCATTCGGTTAGCTCGAGCTCCTCGGACTCCGACTCGGAGGACGAGAAGCGAGGCTACTCCTCCCGCTCGAAGCGGTCATCGGCCACTGAAGGTGTGGTCCGAACCCGCCAGAAGGGGAGAAGACACCCCGGTCTCCGGGAATTGAAACCGACAAACCCGGGTTATCGGAAGCTTTTATCATACCGGTACTACCGGCTTGAAGATTCGTCACTTGGACGTACGCCCCGTGGTACGGGAAAGGTGCGAGAATGCATTAAGCGAATGCAGCTCTCGCTCCGCAACCAGTATTTTACTGGAGAGGACCCAGTCCTAGTACTGGATTTCCTATCCCGCTTTGTAGCGGAGGCCGATATCCTCGGTATGAATGAGGGACAAGCCTATTTGGCTTTACCGTATTTCTTACGGGGAGTGGCCGAGGACCAATACACCTCTGTCCGAGGATCTTCTCGCGCCTCCGAGGGAGGAGTTACTTGCTGGCCGGAGGCTGTGCAGTATCTTCTGCGCTCCTACGCCACCAACACCGCTATTCAGCAGGCTATCCTCGCTTTGCGAGATACACGCCAGCGTGCTGGAGAGACCGAGACCGATTACTCGGTGCGCCTTAACAAGGCTTTCCACAGATGTGGTAACGTATACCCCGCTGGGGAGCACAGTACCATGTTCATTGATGGTCTTGACCCGGCAATCCGGAGTTTAGTTACCCGTTATCGGGAGGACAAGCGAAGGATCACCTACCTCGAGCTGGTCCAACACGCTCGAGCGGAAGGGGATGCACTTCGTGCAAGAACTCCGAACAATCGGTCTAAATCCGCCAAGGCGTTGTTGCTGGAAAGCGAAGCTTCCTCTCTCCCGCTCACCGCGGATGGGAACCCTGGACAGGGATTTGATACCGTGCATTTAGCGCAGGGGGATGGTGTGTCGATACCCACCAGTGAGTTACCGTCAACGACGGAGATGACCCATGATACGGGAACAGAAGATCCCGTTCTATACGGTGGTAACAGTCGGGTTCAACCCCAACGACTCCCGTTTTCAAACGGTCAATCCCGTTATCAACGGCCTGGATGGACTGACACCCGCCCTGCGGTTCGCTTCTCCGATACTCGGAATAATAATCCGCGTGTCGCGGTGCTGGCTCTCATTTGCCACCTGTGCTATGCCCATGGCCATACCTCTCCTCAGTGTATTTGTTCACTGAAGGATATGGCCAAGGTGGTGGCAAATTATGAGGCCCTCACTCCAGAGGAGAAACGTTCCGTCCCGACGGCTTCCTACCTCCGTGCTAAAACGGACTTTTCTCACGCCCTACCACAGACCCCGCGTGCGCGGCAAGCTTCATACACCCCGATTCGGGAGATCACGCAACCATCCGTTGCAACCCCCGCTTATGCGGATAGAAACCCCCGTCAACGGGATGAAGCACTCGTTGTCGAGGAAACCAACCCACCGCCGAAGGCGGAAAACTAACTGAGGGAGTCTCCCCTTTGGGAGAGGCGTCCTCAAAAACGAGGCTGTTGGCGCCCGAGGCGTCCTCGCCTCGCTCCCCGGTGAAAGTCCTCTCGAGGAAAGACACCGCTGACGCGGACTCTGCGCACCTCGGTGTGTTGCGTCGCCCGTGGATACGGAGTAAAAATCCCCGGATTCCCGGTAGAGTCTTGGTCTAGGCCAAGCGCAATTATAAGGTCTATGCCGACCTTGGCCTTGACCCCCAGTTTATGGTGAGGTTTCTCACCGTCCTGGATACAGGTGCAGGCCCCAACTTTGTCGTGGAATCATTGTTACCCCCGCTTGTGCGGTCGCGTATCCACTCTGACGCGGTCCCCGACATTTCGGATGCGAACAACAATCCGTTACCAACGGTGGGCACAGTGGACCTCGTCGTGAGACTTGGTACATCTGTGGTGAAGTTGGACTTCATCGTTTGCCGTTCACTGGCAGCACCAGTCATACTGGGATGTGATTACTGCGACAGATTTGTCGACGCAATCAGGCCCCGCCTCAGGCGTGTAGAACTTGACGACGGATCGTCGGTTCCGATTGTTCGCCGCCCGCTAAAGCGGTCCTCTCGGAAACAAGTTCCGCTCCCTGCTGCGCAGGAACCACCGCCCGCGTCCCGCGAGTCCACCAAGCTCCGCGTCGCTGCCTCGGTTTCTATACCGGCTGAGTCCCAAGTCTGGGTACAGGTAAATTCCCGTCAACACGGTCTTCGGGTTATACAACCCCTCGCCTCGTTGTACGAGAAATCCCAGCTGGCGCTGGCTAATGGAATTGTCTCCATTTCCCCGGATGTTCCTTTCCGGATATTGGTTGCCAACCTTGGCAAACACCCCCAGTATCTGGTCAAACACCAAGTAATTGGGAGTGTAACCCCCCATCCTATGGGAATGCTGCCAACGAAGATGACAGCCGCCGATGTACTCGGAGTTACCACCTCTTCTGAGGAGTTCACCCCGCCGTCCGAAGACGTCAAGTCTAAGGAGGGGGAGGAAACCGCTACTTCAGCGTCGAACATACCGAGTAACTCGGAATTGCGAACCACACCTGTTCCACAGGACAATGCTCCATCGAGCAATGACCGGATTGATCCGGAAAAAGCACTTGAAGCGCTGGACTTCAGCCACGTGCCAGAGTCGCACCGCAACAAACTCCGTACTATGTTACGGGAATTCACCACAATGTGGGATGGCTCGCTTGGCGAGATTGATGCAACGGAACACCGGATCGATTTAATCCCCGGTGCGCGACCGGTTGCACAACCCCCTTACAGGGCAGGTCCGAAAGCTCGGGAAGAGGAGCAGTCCCAGGTGGACAAGATGCTCCGCGCAGGTGTGATTGAGCCCGCTCAATCGCCCTGGGCATCCCCAGTTGTACTGGCTTTAAAGGCTGACGGAACCTGGAGGTTCTGTGTCGACTACCGCCGGCTCAATGCCGTGACTGTTAGGGACACGTACCCCATCCCTCGTATGGACGAGTGCATTGACTCCCTTGGAGACGCCACCGTGTTCACGGCCCTTGATGCCAATTGGGGATATTGGCAAGTACCTGTCAGACAGGAGGATCGCGACAAAACCGCATTCACCTGCCATGCAGGAACGTACCGCTTCAAGCGGATGCCATTTGGGTTAACCAACGCCCCCGCCACCTTTCAGCGTGCAGTAGATATCCTACTCAACCGCTTTAAGTGGCGGAGTTGTCTGGTCTACCTTGATGATATTATCATCTTCTCCAACTCGTTGGACGACCATCTCACTCACGTCCGAGACGTGCTGACCGTACTCCGCGATGCGGGAATTACCCTCAAGTTGAGGAAATGCGAGTTTTTCACAGATACTGTGAAGTATCTGGGTCACATTATCCGTCCTGGACGGTTAGCGATCGAGAAAGCTCGAGTCAAATCCCTCGTTGAGGCGAAAGAACCCCGTACTCAAACGGAACTGCGCTCCTTTCTGGGGCTGGTCAACGTCTATCGACGGTTTATCCCGAACTTTTCGGATACTGCAGCGCCCCTGAACGCGTTGTTGCGAAAGGGGAACCCCCCAAAACTGGGAACATTTACGCCCGAGCAATCGGAAGCCTTTAACTCCTTGAAGGAGGCTGTCACATCAGCACCAATCCTACATCTCCCAAAACTTGGGTTGCCATACTCCGTAGATACGGACTCGAGCGACTACCAAGTCGGGTGTGCTCTTTTTCAAACCACCCCGAGGGGGAACGACACCCAATTGGTTATTGGTCGCGCTCGCTCAATGTCCATGAGCGGAACTACTCCGTATCGGAGAAAGAGTGCCTCGCCATCGTATGGGCGATGACCACTCTGCGCCCCTACCTTATGGGAGTCCATTTCACCGTGTACACGGATCATTCCTCACTGAGGTGGTTAATGAATATCTCCGACCCGTCGGGACGCCTCATGCGCTGGAGACTCCGCCTCGCGGAATATGACTTCCAAGTCATTTATAAAAAGGGCGCGCAGAACACCCAAGCCGACGCTCTGTCGCGTTTACCCACAAGTGGGGAGGCACTCCCAACGGAGGATGATGAAGTCCCATGTTTCATGGCAATGGACCCGGATGATCCGGAATGTGCCGTCGAGGCTGAGCCAGAAAACTGGGACGAAGATGCTGACTTCGACTACCTACTCGCATCGCGAGATGATTCTGAGAAACCCATACCGGGAAATTATGTACCGGTTGAGACCGAGGAAATGATCCGAGAACAATTCGGGGACCCCTTCTGTACAAGGATACGTGCACGCCTCAACGGCGGAGAGAACCTCCCCTTCGGGGTGAACGACATTGGTTACCTCGTGAGGACCGTCGAGGCTACCCCACAAGTTGTGGTACCGCACACGCTACAGAAGCGGATATTGCACCTTTCGCATTACCCGAAACTCGGGGGACACTCCGGTGGGAGGAAGCTTTATCTAACCCTTCGCAGGGATTTCTACTGGCCCGCCATGGCGGTTGATTGCTACGCTACGGTGCGGTTTTGCACGCAATGCGCGAAGAACCGGGTCAAACTCCGGAAGCACTCCAAACGGATGAAGCTATTCCCCGCCAGGGCGCCGCTCGAGTTTGTCGCAATTGACATTCTCGGACCATTGCTCTCTACCAGGGGAGGCAACAAGTTCCTACTCGTTATTACGGACAGGTTCTCGAAATTAGTTCGGACAGTCCCTCTAAAGAGGATTACCGCCTACACGGTCGCTCACGCCTTTGTGCGGCATTGGGTGTTTGCCTACGGACCTCCTTTGGAGCTACTTTCCGACAACGGGAAACAGTTCGCATCGCGATTTTTCCAGGACGTCTGTCGGATACTGGACGTGAAGAATCTCTTCACGACCACGTATCATCCCCAGTCTAATGGGCAGGTCGAGCGTTTCAACCGGACAATGCTCGCAGCTCTCCGTGCTTACACGGCTGACCACCCCAAGACTTGGGATATCTACACGGATGCCGTGACCTTTGCGTACAATACGCAGGTACACCGGACTACCGGAATATCCCCTTTCGAGTTGGTCCTTTCACGGACACCCCGCCAATGGCGTTGGAATCCCAACCTACGTTGGACGCGTTCCCTTCTGTGAAGGATTACCGCCAGAAGTGGAAAGCATGGCTGACCAAGCTGGTACCCGCAGCGCGGAAGGCGATGGACCACGCCCAAGCCGTCTACAAACGGAATTTCGATGCTCGCTTGCGAGGAGGCAAACCGGAACAGATCAACTCCGGGGACTTCGTATTCGTCCGCAAGGAGTACTACAACCCTGAAAGGGAGAAGCACCATAAGCTCTCGCCTGTGGCGGATGGTCCTTTCAAGGTTATCTCCGTCACGACGGACACAGTGGTTGTGGAAATGGGTGACGCGCATGAGCGGTTATCTCGCGATCGCATCGTGCTAGCTCCGCCACCCTCGACTGAGGCTGCACCAGCTACGCTGGACCCTACGCTGGAATATGGCTCTGCTTCCGATACATCGGTGGTGAGACGGCCTACCGTGCTACCACACCCTCCCGGGGACTCTCAGACCTACCGACCCTGTCGGACTCACCGGCTCAGCCGGGTAATTCGGGCCTCTCTGTGCCCGCCCCTATGGCGCGAATCTACACCCGCCAGGCGGGGCATGTTATCCCTTATCCCGCCGCTCCGTCTCAGGAGGGGAGGAGAACACTCGTTTTCGAGGAATGAGATCGCCGTCGCAACGGGAAACACGCCGTACCATACGGACAACTGACCGTGGAGCACGGAGTATCTCACGCGACACTAATCCCCCGTCCTCGGGCAGCGCTGTGCAACAGGAACCAGACGCGCAGGTCCCGCAAAGGCGGCAAATACACCGTGTTACACGGGAAGCTGAAACGCAGCTACCGCACACCCCTGTCAGGGAAGGATCCCCGATACGGGAGTACGGCGACAATCGCCCTCAATCCCCTGAGCAGGGAGATGCCTCAAAGCCGCCATTGGCGGAAGTCCCCGCGGAAGCGGTTCAATCAGGTCGCTCAGACCCGCGCCCCGCGAAGAAGAGGCGCCCAGATACACCAGCGCCGCTGGGAAATACCCACACCCCTATCGGGGAAAAGGGTAGCCAAGCCGCATCCGAAGCTTCAGGCCCTGGCGCGCAGCGCTCGGAAACGCTCCCCGTCGCAGACGGAATCGAAGCCCCCGTTCCGGGGAATAATTTGCGCCAACTACCGCAACGCTGCGGCGAAGAACCGAGGGACTCGGGAAAAACGCGCGCCATCGCACGCTCGAAACCGGTCGTACCGGACGCTGCTCCTCCTCATGGAGACGTTGCACCGCACTTAGCGGCCAGGCCCCTGAAAAGGGTGTCATCGGCACCTGCCCGGCACCCCCCAAAGGGGAATTTTGACCAAAATACCGGTGTACCGGAGTTAGCCTTAGGCAACCCCCCAGTAGCCGGGGACACCACGGCGCCGCCGGAACGTACGGTGCAGAGCGCTCGTGCGCCTGGCAGGGAGGCGGTTTGCCATCCAACCACCGTGTCGCACGGGACCCCCCAGGGGATCGTGGAAACGCCGATTCCGCAGGAGCGGTCATCTTCCCGCAAACTCGCGGTTCGTGAGTTCAACCGCGAATGCGGAGTTCAAGTCCCCCGCCGGTTGGCGGTTCGCCTGGCCTACCGTGAAGACGGGAACAACGACACCCCAATGGGGAATGACTTGCCGGGGAAAACCGTGACACCACATACCCTCTTGAGGGATATTTTCCCGCATGAGCAGCGGCCACTAGGACAGCGCACGGCAACGTCGGAGTTATCGCCGAACACCCTGCTAAGGGACATTATACCGCACCGCGGACAACCCTCGCAAGGGAGTACAACCACCACCGGCACGGCCGGCAGGTCTACGAACGAGAGTTCGTAGTAGACCGACTTGTCGGACACACCTGGGACCAGGATGGTATTCTACAATACCGCGTCCGCTGGTACGGGTACGACCCCAGTGGGATACGTGGGAGCCAATTGAACACCTCCCACGGTCGCAGATCGTGCGATACCACGTCAAACGGAACTGCAGCCCAGCCACGCTGGTTAATGCCCAAGTTGGGTAACGTTGCCGCGCGAGCGGAGGCAATGAGAAAGGATAGCAAGGGAAAGTCCGTCTAAGACGGGGAATGCTAATTGGAAATCACCGTTCTAAACGGGAAAGTTTATTCAGGGAGCAGCTAGCTCCTCACGATACTACACTACACTAACTGGCATAGCCAGGGAAAGAATACCAGGAAAACTGGACAAAAGGAGCTCACTCTTCGCCGTTGCCGGGGCGTAACCCCCAGCAAGGCGGTAGGCCAACGCGTCCGCCATGGTGGTGACATCCCCCGATACCTCGGCAGCGCTAAGACCGGCACCCCGGAGAAACGCGCGATGATCTCGTTTTCATTCGCCGTTACCCCGCTGGGGATAGAAGGTCCGGCACTCGCCGCCGAAGGGTCAGCAGCCGGCTCGGCCGGAGGTACCCCCTCTGGGGAAGCTTCCGCGCTAGCGCCGGTGTCCTCTACGTCCATCTCCCCGGGCTCTTCCGGATCGTTATCGACCATTGGGTCATCCCCGCCGTATGCGCGTAGTAATCGTCAGAATCGACGTACCCCACCGGGTGGTCTTCCGGCACATGCCGGGGCGCATCGCGAAGTTCTCGCGCCTCCTCGGAGGAAATTTCCCGGAACTCCCAGGGGTCGAAGTAGATAAAATCACCCGCCAAGGGCGGTGTTTCTACCCAGTCCCGGGCCACCGGTGTTACCGCTGCCGCCATCCAGACGACCGCTTTGCTCCAGCGGGACCTCACTCCAGCTAATGCTGTCGATGTACCCAAGTAATTGGAGGACCTCTTCATTGTTGGCCTGGCCCCCAAGGGGGATGCGAAGATCCAGGTTTCGGATCGCTGCCCGCACGCGCGGTTGAAGGAACCAGAGACGATACTGGTCGTACGCCTCGTTGAGGATATAAGCCGCATTGCGGGCCGCCCACTCCGTAACCACTACGGACCACAACCCCGACCGGGGATCCTGCATGAGCAGCGAACCGAGGTACGTAAGTACCGGCGGAAGTTCTACGTAGCACCCCCGGCAGGCTTCATGGAAGCGCCACCACTCGGGGAGTGCTACATACCGACCTAGTCGGTGAGGCGGCGCAATCCGCTCTATCTCCACGTTCTGATACGGGATAAAGTACCCGAATCGGGATCGCCAACGCCGCTCGTAGCGGATGAAGTTTTGGAGAAAGTTGGACCGGTATTGCCGGGGAAGGTACCTGAACTCCGCCCGAATAATCGGTCGCTCCCAGCAAAGGGCCTCTTGCCGCGCTGCGGGGAAATTCCTCCAAGCGAGGGTCTCGAGGCGGAACAGGTTCTCGCCGTACCTAATCTCCCGCGAGTGCGGAAGTAGCTAATGTCGAAGCCAAACTCCGGTGGACCGGTACATCGAACGGAGCCCGGCTCTGCCGTTGGTACGCC